>WBNP01001038.1:518912-614249 GCA_013401095.1 Passerina amoena | reverse complement strand
TAAATATCTGTATTGCTCACAAAACTGCATGAGGGACCATAAACAATATATATATATATATTTAGCTGAACAGATAAAAAGGCCTTTTCTGTAGAAAGTCCAGACAGTTTCCAATTTTTTAAACAGAGCCATAGATGCACAGGCACATGCAGACAACGACAGCAGACTTTTCAGATAAAATAGATTTAATACTTGAAAAATCTGTGTCTTGCTTCCCTGTTTTGCAGGGCAGGTCTGCACAATCAGGTCAATGCCAGGACTGAATTAGCTCAGCAACAAAACAGAGAAAATTTAGGGGAAAGTTGTTTTTAGGGGAAAGTTGGTGTCTGGGACCCAAAATCAGGTGATGAAGCCTGAGTATGGAGTGGCATCACAGGTAAATGGATCCAGGTGAGACCTCCAGGCAGGGATGGAGGTGAAAGATGTTGGGCAGCAGGGACAGTAAGGGAATTTATTAACAGGAATTACAACAACTGGCCATAGTTTTAACAGCCTTTTCCACCCAACTTGAGCTTTTCCAGAGCCTTTCAAAGTGCTGCTTTAAAGGCTCAGCAGTGGTGCAGGGACCCCCAAAAACCCTTTAGAGATTAACCCAGCTGGTGAGTTTGCAGCACACCCAGGTTAACTCCTGTATACCTCAGGAATCAAAGAGAAGCTTGCAAAAATATGGGGGCTGTGTTGGAAATAGCAAGAATCTTAGTTTTGGAGAGCTGCTAAAATGGCCAATCTTGTAATTACCATGGTCAGGATTATCTCTGAGGCAGGGGCTGAGCAGGTTCTGAGAAGTCCAGAGCTCCAGGGGAGTTTGCCCAACACTCTCAGGCACAGAGTTGGGTTCTTGGGGTGCCTGTGCAGGGCCAGGAGCTGGACTTGGAAGATCCCTGTGGGTCTCTTCCAAGTCAGGACATTCCCTGACTGATTCCCTGCTGAGGCCCAGCCTCACCAGCTGCCAGCCACAATTCCAGGTCCATCCCAGGGCTGCACCCAGCCCCTACACCAGCTCCTGCCCAGCTGCAGTCACGTGTGGCAATTATTTCACTGCAGTTCTGGTGAGGCTTGCTCTCACACCACAGGAATGACATTCCAAGCTTTTATTTATTTCTTTATTTGCCAGACCCTTAACGTTCTCCCTCTGCAGCTTTTTGGCACGTGGATTTATGGCACTGTCCAAAAGTCTAATGCTTTTCTTTGAATGTACTTGTGGACGTTTCTGATCTCACTTTAATTGGGCATGCTTTAGGCTCACATAAAATATTAACATCTCAGCCAATGAAAGTCAGTGCCCAAAGCTCAGATGGTTCTGAAATTAGTATAACCTTGTTTCTTGCTCACAGAAGCCACAAAAGATCAATTCCAGAAGACTTTTTTTCCCAATATCTGATAGCTCATTTTATCTGGGCAAAACATGCCTGCTTCATGACCTTCTGGACATGCTGTGATGCACATCTATTTATTGTTTGTGGAGTTGAAATAAGGACAGAGTGAAGCTTTTGATGCAAAGATTATTTGGGGAGAGTTTGATTATTCCTCCAGCTGACTTATTCTTAGGCGCTCACACCTAACGATTTTTCCATCTCAGAAATCAACAAGTCTATTATTATTTTAAAAGTTAAATAATGTTGATATAACTCTTGGTTTATTAGCTTGGTTTCCCTCAGAGCAAGAGCATTTAAACTCCAGCACTGTCTGTGAGTGCAGGAGAGAAGGCTGAGGGAGCTGGGGCTGTTCAGAGAGGAGAGGAGACCCAGCTAAGAGGGGACCCCATCCCTGCTTGTCCCTGTGCAGGGAGGCTCAGGAAGAGCCCAGGAAGCTCCTGAACCCAGGAATTTCCACCTGGACAGGAGGAAGGACTTCCCTGTGCAGTGACTGAGCCCTGAATTGTTCAGAGATTGTTCAGAGAGGGCGTGGAGCCTTCCTCACTGGGGACATTCCAGAACCATCTGGACACCATCCTGTGCCATCCCACTGCTCTGGGATGGCCCTGCTGGAGCAGGGAGGTGGCACCACAGGATCCACTGAGGTCCCTTCCCTCCTGAGATTCCCACTGCTCCCCCTCCAAATTTAAGAGCAGATTTAGGAACTCCCATCTAGAAACCTACAGCTTCCTAAACACTGACAAGTCCAGGATTAAAATTCAGCAGGATGACCTTGTGATGGCAGAGCTGCAGCAGGAGCTTGGCCAGACCCCTGGGCAATGAGGATTGGCTCCAACTGGGATGGCTCCAACACGAGAACCAGGAGTAGCCCATTGCAGTGAGGGATGTCAAGGCTGCACAAAGTTGTGCAATTAGTTTCTGCCTTAATCATACTAAATTTTTGCCTTTCCGCAAAGAGAAAAAGAAACCATCAGTGCATCGTTTCTAAAGAGAAATGTTGAGGTACAATGAACCAGACGAAAATATCAGTGCATCATTTCTAAAGAGAAACACTGAGGTGCAATAATCCAGTTTATACTGATATCAGATGGGGTTTGGGGCTACCTGGTCTTGTAGGAGGTGTTGGGATGAGTCTTGAAGGAACCTTCCAACCAAAATAATTCTAAGGCTCTGTGATTGGTTCTCACTAAAATCAGCCATGTTTTTCTTAATTTCCAGCAGCACTGGGAGCAAACAGCCACTTGTAGAAAATGTTGGTTTTTTTCTCATAGCGTGCTCTGATTCAGAGCAGAATCCAGCAACTTCCAACACTCCAAGAGTCAGAGGTGGTTTTGCCACATAGCAAACATCATCAATTCCCAGAGCAAGCACAACTGAAGGCAGAGCTTGAAGAGGCTAGGAGATGTACTTCCCTGGATTTCAGGAGAGGCTGGGAATTGTACTTCCCTGCATTTCAAAATCTTCCAAAGCAAGGATGCACAATGTGCTTAAAACCATCTCCATTCCTAACAGTACCACCATGTGGGTCCTCTTTGCTAACTGAGTAACAGAAATTAATTAACCTTTATATTTGCTTGAAATGCATTTCCATATTTCCCCTCAGTTTCGATAGTTCTAGCTTTCAAAACAGAGACAGCCAAGTTCAGAAAACAAAGTACTCTAAGTAAAATAGCTTTCCTTTTTTTGTTTTGGGTTTTCTTTGGGGCTTTTGGGGGCATGGGGTAGTGGTAATTTCTTTGTAGGAAACAGGAATTTTCCTAAAAAGAAAGAAGTGGCCGAGGGAAAAAAAAAAAAAAAAGATAATTTTTATCTGTAATAGGAATGAGAACTCAGTAATATTTTTATTGTTATTTTTAATTTCCTCCATCTGAATCCACTCAGGGAATAACATTCAAAACACGAGACCATTAATCATGAAAACTTCTGTTAACTCCTGACACCTCTCTTGTCCTCCCATACCAGAAAAACCCCTCAAAATAAACAAGAAATTAAGTTCTGACCCCTCAAGAGAGACCTCCCAGAGTCCTCTGGAGGGCTTGCCATGGCTATTCATTTCACAGAGAAAGTTCTGGGATGCCTTTCTGATGGCTCCAGCCTGTAACCCTGAGACAGATAAGCTCAGAGCTGGGGAACCGAGTCCAAGTCAGGAATTTATGGGAAAGCATGTGGAGCAGATGGTGGAGGAATGAGAGAGGAAAGGAGACACAGCTGAGAGAGAGTGAGTGTTGAGACTGTGTCAGATGGGAGAAGGAGGGAAATTATGCTGATCTAGAAATGTGCAGTGGAACTCTTCACTGTTGGATCAGTAAATAACCAGGGAAAGGCAACATTTTTCCCTTCAGGTGTTCCAGGGCTTCCGTCTCCACCAGGTGAGAAAAGCTCCACTATGGATCCTTTTACTGATCCTGCAACCTTCCCATCAGTGCCTCCAAAACTCACATTTCAGGACAGGTTCAATCCAGCCCTCCCTGACTGGGACCTTTAACTCAATTCTCCACCCACTGCTTACCATGGATGGGGAATTCCCACCAGGATGGTTTGAAAGTCACTTTTCAAAGAAATTTTCATTCCTTTTTTGTGCAGGACAAAAAAAAGTAGCACATCCTGTAAATTAGCTCCAAGAGGCACTTGTAATTCTAGTAATTTTTAATGATGGTTAGTGAAACACTAGCTTCCCTCACTTTTCAATATACCTGCTGCTATTCTCCTTTGAATACTTCTGAAATTATTACTACCTGAAATTATTACCTGAAATTATAATAATATTATATTATTATTAATACTTCTGAAATTATTATTATTTGAAGTATTCAAATAATAATAATAATAATAATAATAATAATAATAATAATAATAATAATAATAATAATAATAATAATAATTATTGTTATTATTATTATTATTATTACACTTCTGAAATTATTTGAATACTTCTGAAATTATTATTGGGTATTAGGCAGAGATTTTATTTTCAGTGCATGCAGCACAACCTGAACTGAGAACGAATACATACAATGTTTGAAAAGAGAAGAAATTAAAACAAGTGAAAGGTTCTTATTACATGACTTCAAAAAAGTAATGTCTGCTTGTCCATTTTATATTGTCAGCTAATCCTGATTTCACTGGAAGAAATTCCCTTTTTGAACTGGAGACTGCATAGGAGGCCACACCGTGCAGCTGAAGAGGAGAGGAGAAGCCTTTCCACTTCAGCCCCAAACACACAGCCCCCAGCCAAGCCAATTCCCCCCATGGGCAGAAATCCTTGAGCTCCCACCATCAGGGATGCCCCAAAAGCACAGCTCTGATGCCAAGCTCCCTTCTCACACTTTCCACCCCCAGCCTGGTGCCAAGGAAGAGCCAAATTCTTGCTGCAGGCAATAAAACGTTCCCAAGGGCCAGGGACAGATTTCCACGCAGCACTCCAGCCTGGCAGATCCAAAGGGATCCCAGCCCTTGGTGATGCTGCTGTCTGTGCTATTAAACACAGGATCCAAGTGACAGAAGTGTCCCCATTCCCACCCACAGGCTGTCCCACAGCACCAGGGCACAGGAAAACACCAACACCACAACCCTGCAGGCTGAAATCTTGGGGGAAAAGCCAGGCTGGAGAGTTCCTTTGGGAAACTCAAGGAGCTTGAGAGTGTCAGAGAAATGTTCACAGCCTGCAAAGGTGTTTTCTCTCTGACAGCACCCCGGAATTCAGGTTGTGTCCCCACAGGGCTGCTCTGGGCTTTGTGGCCAAGTTTTTGATGGTAAGAGCAGGGCTCGAGGACACAGAACAGCTTCACCTTCCCAAGAGACATTTTTGGCACTGAAATTGTTGCTTTTAATCTGGTGCTGATCACCACAAGTATCCTGAGCTTGCCTTAGATTCCTTCCAGCCAGGTGAAAACAAGCAGGCTCCTGCTATCACTACACCTCCAACCAGAAAAAAACCATAAAAAGACCCCTAAAATTACAAATAAGCACATTCCACTTGTGACACCATAGTTGCTAAAGCCCTTTGGTTTCCAGGATTGCCTGAATCAGAAGGGTTCCGACCCAAAAGAAGTGAGGAGTTCAAGCAGCACAGCTTGATCCCAGTCTGAGGGCTGGTGCTGACCACACATTTACACCCCATGCAGGCAGAGATTCCGGGATGGAAGCTGTCATACACAAAGGCCAGACACCACATCATCCAGGACACCTGCCAGTTATCCCTCATGATCCAGCATGATTTTCTGGGAATATCAGGGAGTGCACCAGAATTGCAATTGCCATTTACCCTCCAGTCCCAATAAAATAAAATAGAGTGTTTAAAAGGGACAGATTAGTGACAAACCAAAGAAGCTCATACAAACAGCAGTCTGTTTTTAAACTCAAGCTTTAAACTTCTGAGGTCTCAACTCAGCAACATTAAGTAGAAATTCCTTTTTTCTGGAGGCAACATTCCCCTTGCTTTCTGCCCTGCTAGTGAGACATTTCAATTTCAGAGCCCAAACAACAGGCAGAATTTTTGTTTTTTTAAATAACAGGATCAGTATGGAAAAATAAGCAACCAAACACATCTCCCCTTCACAATCCCTTATAAATGTTAAAGAAAATTTCCACAGGAATAAAAAATTCGCTTGAATTTCGGACACAGTTTGCTCATGCCTTGTTTTTGGGCAATCCAGTTTGCCTATTCCTTAAACAATTTTGGTTTCAGCCTGAGCACAGCTTCTTGCCCAGATGTGGCCACATCTGGGGCTGTGCCAGCCCACTCACGTGTGTGGTGTGAGAAGGAATGAGAAATAGTGGAGGGGTGAGGAGGTATAAAGTGTTTTCCCTCAGGAAAAGCAACTCTGACACCTGTAAAAGAATAAATTCAATTTGAAGAGTTAGAGCTACTCTTCAGACATGGACTAGAAGACAATAATAGAAGGAAGATCTTTGCCTTTTACTCCAAAAGAAAGATGCTGGCGTCTAGGATCCAGCCATGCTGAGGATACAGCACCAAAGATAAGGATCACCCCCTAAAGGATGATGTCAACACAAAAACAAATGGAATAAGAATAATTTGCCATGGAGAAATCCGATTTAAAATAGACACAAGCCTGTGTGCTAGAGAGTAAAAGGCTGGAGCACGGGGAGTAGGTTTGGCTCTCTCAGTCTTAAGATGGATTTTAAGAAACTGAGAAAATGGAGAAGAACAGGTGGTTGAAATAACTCAAAAAGTTTTTTTCATGCATATTTACAGTTTTGTGAAAAGTTCCAAATTTTTTTTATTTAGTGATAGGACAAGTGGCAATGGCTTTAAACTGACAGAGGGCAGGGTTAGATTAGAGATTAGAAAAAATTCTTGGCTTTGAGGGTGGGCAGGCCCTGGCAAAGGGTGCCCAGAGCAGCTGTGGCTGCCCCTGGCTCCCTGGAAGTGTCCCAGGCCAGGTTGGACAGGGCTTGGAGAAGTTTGGGATAGTGGAAATTATCCCTGCCATGGCAGGGAGTGGAAGAAGATGGAATTTAAGGTTCCTTCCCACCCAGACTATTCTGGGATTCCCTATTTCCAAGCCATGTTCAATACTGACCCTAAGAAAAGTGTTAGTTTTGTTGCTCCAGACTTCTGTTCTTATTTCCTTCCACGAGCTGCTGTTTTCTCATTATCTCATATTTTAGTTTAAAACCAGTGTTGCTGGGGAAGGGTCATCAACTTATCCATTTCCAAGTTACAGTATCCATCTATAGGGACCCCTATAAATAATTTAAAATAGCAATAGCCATAATGGCTTTTTAAGAGCACAAATGAAGACACATTCAGAGTCCTTAAGATTGTGCCCTCTGTATAAGAACAGGTTTAGGATTGGACTGTTTCAGTTCTGCAGGAATCCTCTTAAAGGAAAATGATAAAAAGAGCATAAGGGATTTCAAGGAGGACAGTGAGGTTTTGAGACAAACCATTTCAGACTCTACAGGTAGATGTTTGGAGGATAAAGTGGAAAAGAAACCAGAAAATGAAATAAAAATCACTCTCCCATTTTCCCTACTATTTACACAAATGAGTAACAACATTACCCTAAATTTCTTGTATATCAGGTCATCTGATTTTATCAGAAGATAAAGAGGGCAAATATTTCTATTTACAAGGTGAACTTAGAAATGTGCTGCTAAACTACCCTGTTGTTTTTTGGTTGTTATTTTAATCAGTTTATAACACAATCACTCCTGAAGTTATATATTTGTTCTGTCATTTTTTTACATGGCAATTCCTTAAACTGGAAATGAGGTCACTGGTATGAGTGGTGCATTTCCTAATGATGTCATTGGTTGTAAAGGATGAGCAAGCCAAGTGAGCCAAAAGTCAGACAGACATTTCTGAAGCCATTTCTTTCAAAAGCAGCACAGATCACATACCTTACCCTTCACAAACCGGGAGATTTTAATAATTTATTTCCCTGAGGAGTTTTATGACCCCGGGGATAACAAATTTAGCTGTCTAATTATTAAAGCGCTTAAGTCTAGGAATAGATGATTTTTCTAATATTCCAACCGTTATCCTCATCAACACATCAGGGCTAAGATTTAACACACTCAGTGCGGCAAAACCCTGCTTAAAAGCACTGGCTGAGGCTGCTGAAGCACTTCAGAGCAGTCATAACACAGTACAGTAACAGCAATAATCATACTCTTATTTTAATTGTATCCATCTGAGTTAGAGTCCAACACAGAACAGTCCACATTAGCAGTGCTGAGCTGCTTTGAGCCATTAATGTCATGTTCCACCGTGGGGTATTTCAGGGGCTTGTAACTTTTCTTCTGAACGCACCAGATTGTTAAAATTCATTGCTACATGTTTATCTCCAAGTAAATAATAAAGGGACTGAGAGTTTTTAAAAAACAATTTTAGCCATTAGCGAGATAGTCTGGTTGATGTTTAACAGATCCTGTTCTAATCCTTCCTGTGTCAGAAATTACAGCTAATGTTAAATAAGGAAGCACAGAGTTTCACAAGCTCCCGAGTACCCTGCCTTTAACAGTCCCCACATGTCTCAGCAAGATGAGTAATTGTCCATCAGCCTATGGTTCATTAGGGATCAGAAATCAATTGAGTGGGAGGGCTCAGCATAGCAGGTTATACAAACCTTGGCTGTGCTGGATTCCTGATGAATAGAGTAGTTGGGAAAGGGAAACTTTAATCTGATGGCTCCAAGGTAGTTAGGCTACTGACAGCCATGCAGTGCAAGGCTAATTGGGCTGGCAAGGAACAGAGGTAGAGGACAGGGTCCAAGCAGAGAATCAAATGCTCCTTTGGAGCTCCAGGGCCAGCAGAAAGCTTGTCTGGGAGGATGACCTACTGTATAAATGAAAGGCTCACAAAAATTAACCAAGTAGAGAAATGCTCCTTAGACAGAAAACATGTTTTATGGCTGCGGTTAAAAGTGTGCTGCTGCAAATAGCATCTCTGCGTGTCACAGGCCAGCTTCAGCCTGGATTTTATCACCTATTAAAATTAAAATCATTTTGGCTGAATCCTCTCTCTCCACGGATGCTGTTTCCTCTCACATTTTCCCTCCACATCTCTGCTGTTTTGGGAAGGTAACGAGTTATCAAACCGATACGATTTCTTCCCTTTTCCAGGATTCACAGCTCCTTCCCATTACCTCCTTAAAAGCAGGATTTTACTGTAGTCACCCAGACACAGGGAATGTGAGAAAAGTTCAGCATCCATTTCACTGCTCCATTCTGTACAAAATGAATTATGGAACAGGCAAGTATTATAACAAGACAACGATTAAGAAAGATATTTGGGGAGAGCAGTGATCTCCAGCAACAGATGAGCTCTCTTCCTGGTGCCGAAAATACTTGATTTAGACTCCTTCAGCAGAATGAATAGGGCGAGCTAAAGTGTCTACATCTGCTCAAGGCTGCATGGCTTTAATCACTGCTGGCCTTACTGGGGTCTGCATATGCTTGCAGAAATTCTTACAATGAGATGAATAAATACATGAAAGCGTTTGCCCGCATGACGGCACAAGGCAGAGGTTCTGAATAATGATGGATGAACCTCAGAGGAGATCATAGGTTCCATTTAGCTGAGTGCTGCCACATTAGGGTAAGAGCCCTAACTGCATCAACCACTTAAGCCTGCACAAGTGGGCTGCAAACTGCTGCAGGAGCCACAGGTCTGCCACTCCTGCCTGAGTTTGGGTGAGAATAACAGGGCAGCAACTTTTGTCCTGCTGTCACAAGGCTGGCAACAGCAGGATTTTAGGAACTACCTCCAAGCAAAAACAAAAAAAAAAGTTGTTGTATGGCATTTACAAGTTCAGGTATTTCCAGTGCAACTCTTCCTGTGTGCTTGAGGAGAGCTTTGGGGAGTGTGGTTCCCATCACAGGCACGGAGCCTGTTCTCTTCATGCAGTCACTATAAAATACTGATTTCCTGCCATGGAATAAGGGGAAGGGGCAAGTACAGCCATATGAGGACACTGAGGCCCTGGTACAGAGTGCCCAGAGAAGCTGTGGCTGCCCCTGGATCCCTGGAAGTGTCCAAGGGCAGGTTGGACAGGGCTTGGAGCAACCTGGGATAGCAGATGTCCCTGCCCTTGGCAGGGGTTGGAATGAGATGATCTTCAAGGTCCCTTCCAACCCAAACCATTCTGTGATAAAACTCATGGAAGTCTACCAGAACTTTTTCCAATGAAGATAAAGATCTTCTAAAGTTGCTTTTGTGGGGCTCCCAGATGAGCTCAAGAGCAGTGATTTGTAACTCTTCCTAAAGGAAATTTAATGAGTGGGATTTACCACTCTGAGGTTGCAAGTATCCTGCTTCCATATGGGACCTAGCCAGGAGCTTGTTGATGATTTCTCCACTTCTTTGAACTCATACTCCAAGCATGCAGCATCTCCTCTGCACATACTTCACTTTCTATGAAAAATATTATGTGATTTTCTCCTATGAAAGTTCCTACTACATCCTGATTTGCAGAACTAAGTGCAGAGCTTGCATCCAAGAGTACTGGAATATTTACAAAGCCTCCCTATGATTTCAGCAAGCTCTGGATCTGGCTTTATATGGGCTGGATCTTTATTACCCAAGCACATACAAGAGTAGGTAGATTTTTAAAACCTTGTGTAGACAGCTGTGATGACAAAAAATGAGTCACATACAGTGTCTTGTAAGTAATTACTCAGATTTTCCGTTTCTCATTCTTAAGAAAAAAAATATAAATTTTAAAGCACTAGAAGTAGTACCATTAATTTAGTTTTGTCCTCCACAAGGAAGAATTTTCTGGTTTCTGTAAGTTTTCTTTGAAGTGACTTTTACCAAGACATGAATACAAGAGGCTGGAATGCTCACTTCAGCACAGCCCAATCTAGAGCTAGACAAAGACATTCCTGGTATTTAACTTTCTTTTTTTTTTTTTTTTTAAGTTGTTGTTTTGAAACTTCCATTTTTATGTGAAGCTTCATGACATCCTGAGTCAAAGCAATAAATGCAGCACATTTTCTGGGTCACAACACTCCCATCCCCTTGAAGAAATCATGCCAAAGAGCTGTGCCTGTATTCACTCAAAATAATACTTCCTCTAAAAATGCATGACATCTTATATGATTTACATCATGTTATGTTGTGGATTAGGTTAATGACTTCTTGTGCTTCTGTGAACCACTCAAAGTACCACGGCCCAGATTATTATTTTATATAAAATATAAATAGAGTATATTGCTGAACTGGTGGGTTATTTAACACATGTATTTCCACATGGGTCTAGAAAGAGGGGTGGGGACCAACGTGTAACGAGCTCCTGCTTCCTGTGTAAAAACCAATGTATTCCACTGCTTCCCAGAGCTAACTGGGCTATTGTCAGATGAGAATTAAATGCTTTTCTAGCTTTGTTCTGGGGTTTTCCTTTGGAATGTGTGTATGTGTGCCTTGAGCACCCAAGTGCTTCATTTCAAGTGCAGTGGCAATTGTAAAAGTAACGGCTAAAGAGAATTTTTTGGTCATCTATTGCAGCCCTCTTTGGATGAAATGCAGGATAGGGAAAATGTTTGCTTGACTAAAAGAGTAGTGAGCAACCAGATCACAGCAGATATCCTCAAAATAACTTAATTTGAACAAATTGCTATTATTTTGCTTCATGTGCAAAACCATTTAAAACATATACAAATATTTATTCTAATGATAAGACGCATTTAGTTAATATCAGACTTTAAAAGTTTTGGAGTCACTAAATCACAGGTGGCAGATAGGTGGTGTCACAATGATCAAGTGCACTCTGAAGGTAAAATGGGGATAGGAATTAATAGAAAAGAAATATAAAAGAGGCACAGACATTACAGAGAGAAGGTTTAGATGAGATCTTGGGAAGAAATTCTTCCCTGTGAGGGTGGGCAGGCCCTGGCAAAGGGTGCCCAAAGAAGCTGGGGATGCCCCTGGGTCCCTGGAGGTGTCCAAGGCCAGGTTGGACAGGGTTTGGAGCATCCTGGGGTAATGGAAGGTCCCTACCCACCCTGGCAGGGAGTGGAACATTATTTTTCAAGTTCCTTCCAAGCCAATCCATAGTGGAATTCTATGGTAATTTATTACTTTTTTTTTTAATCTGCTGTGTTTCCATATCTTGGATATTGAACTCTCATTTTCCTCATCACCCTCACCTGGAAACATGCATAACAGACACCAACATGAAATAAAGAGAAATCAGGATAATCAGAGATCATCACTTCTCAAAAAGAAAGGATCCAAACAGGTCAGCACTGGAAACATTTGGGGAAAGTTGCACCAAAAGAGAGATCAGAAACCCAACTCTATAGTGTCTACTAAACAAGGAGTCAGCAGCCCTCAGACAAGAGGTACCGAGCTGCAACCTAACAAAACCAGGTGTTTCAGACTCACATTGCACAACTGAGCTGTGGAATTCACTGGGAAGGTGAGGGTTTCAAACGGGATTAATTACCAGGGCGTCTGTGCCACGAACAGAAGCAGAGGAGTAAAGAACACAATGATGTGGCCACAGCTGTGTCACCTCTGCCTTGTGTCACCTCTGCCTCCCTGACAGCATCAGCAGGGTGTGCCAGGGCAGTCTCTCTGCTCCTGGCCTGTTCTTACTCTTCTCCTTGACAACTGCTGGAGACAAACTATTGAACAACTTTGGGCTTTGTGGAGTCACACCTCACACAAGAATGAAGCAATACACTCACTCCTACCTGTAACTGATAAAACTGACACATTTTCCTGGATTTCTTGAAAAAAAATATTTAGAAATACTGTGGGGAAAAGAGCCATTTCTGACCAAAAAACCCTCACTCTTTTATGTACAACGCATGCCTCCATGGATCTTCAGTAAAACTATAACAGATTATCATCCACAGATTAGGTAGAGGATGCTAATTAATCTCTGGAAATTAAGAAAGACTGTTTCAGTGCTTTCCTGGGTTCTTTTGTTGCAATCAACTGTAATTCACCAAAGGAATAATCCACAGAGAGGAAACAGGGGCAGTCCAATCCCTGGTCACTCAAAACAACGATTGGGTGATTTCTCCAAGATATTCTTCAGAAAAACAAAACTTATTGGGATCAATCCAGAGGTAATTCGGTGAAATTTAATGGCCTGTGGTATACAGGAGGTCAGACTGGATGATCTAATCATTCCCTTTGGCTTTAAACTTTATGAATCATGCTCGAGGTGGAACTGGTAATGGGAGTCATCTAATGGGAGTGGACATTGAAGCAACAGCCCTGGTGCTTAGGGGAGCAGAGAAAGCTCACAACATTTGGCTTGAGGAAGGCGAAACCAATTAAAAAACCTTCCCATAAGAGGAAAAAACTGCCAGAATGGATTAAAGGGAGAGGTGTAAGCCTTGGTGCTTGGTATGAAAAAGCTGAGGCCTGAGTTAGCCTAAGCAGGGAGAGAAATGAGCATGGCCAAAGTCATGCCTGACCTCAAGTCTTTGGGGCAAAGCAACTTTTCCTGCTCTGAGCATCCCTTTACCCCCTTCACCCCTGAATGAACCTGCTGGCTCTGGCAGCCATAGTCCCTTTGCTGGGGGATTTGGGGATTTGCCACATCAAAGTTGGAGTTTCCAGTTGTCCCATGTCACTGTGCATACTCCCCATCACCTCTGCCTTTGGAAAGGGTAATGGCATGAAGAACTTTCCTTTTTCAGTGCTCTGGGCCTCTCCATGGCACTCACACACAGCCCACCTTTTTTTCTCCTCATAAAGATGTCCAAAGCACCATTTGGGTTCGTTATTCTCCAAGCTCAAGAGTTGTAGACTCCCAATGGATCTGGAGGTCTTCCAACCACAATGAAAAGGAATACTAATTTCAACAACAACAACAAAAAAATAATTACAACATTGGCTTCCTAAAACAATCACCCATGACACAGCAAAAACTGCAGTTTGGGCTTGAAGGGGGAAGAAAACTTGGAGCTATTTAATAAAAACTTGGAGCTATTTAAAAAAATAGCTCCAAGTTTTTATTATATAAAATAACTTGGAGCTCATGGGGAGCTTTGCGTTTGCCGAGAATTAGCACGAGAACAACACCAGCACAATTTGCTGCTCTGCATTTTTTAAGTTTTTCCCTCTAAGAACTCTACATTATTTATAGAAATAGCCTGATTTACATGTGGCTCCTCCAGAGCCGCCGGACGGCGCATTCAGAGCTGCAGCATCTCAGCTTATCTCCTGGAAATATCTGTTTGAATAGCAAAATGAATATCCCTCTGATCAAATATACAAGTCCCTCTGCATGAAAATCAATCCTCTGCACAAGACACATTTTGAAGATTTAAGTGGGGTCTAAGTACTGCTAAGTCCTTGTGCATGCACAAGAGTGAATACCACCCACAGGGAAAAATATGCCATGGAAAAATTCATAAATAACTTCCAATAACAAAGACATTTGAAAATGTCATGATCTTCTTCACATATTTCATACACAGAAAATGTAGTATAAATTCAAGGAAAACATTAATAATTACAAGTTATTTGCTCAGGCCTAACGAGCAGCAGCAGCCTAAAAAGTACTGGCAGATGTCTAGGCAAAATAAAGATAAACACAGTTGGGTTCAAACCACTTTTTAAAATTCTAGACTGAGATTTACAGGCTTTTTAGATCCTGTGACTTTATGCTGTTTGTTTACGAGTTTAAAAATTTTAAAAGAGGGAAAAAAAAATGTTTGCTCTGCGAACATGAGCCTTACATCTTTCTTTGCAGTTTGCCTGTTTATCCAGATCAAAATATAATGTTCGAGACATTTTCCTTCTGTTGAACATACCACTGTCAGAAGAACTTTGCCCACAGTTTATAGTTATTGTATGGAAAGTGTGCTTTGTAGCAGAGATAAAAAGTTAGACTGCTTTTATTGATAGAGTGGCTGTGAAACAATTTTCTTCTTTTAAAAAACAAAAAAAAAAAAAAAATTAAATATCTGCAAGGCTCCAACCTCCAGAACCAATTGTTGATTGCTTGTAGTGTAGGAGATGGTTCAGCTATGAAGATATGGTTCATGAATTGGGAGGGTGTGACTAAAATTAGTGGTTTTATTTAACAGATCATTATACCATACCTTTTTTTTTTAATGTACTAAACAGAAAAGCCCATAACCAACTCAGCTTCTGACATTCAGATATTTATATCTTTGCAGAAGGAAAATATCATGTATCAAAACAACAAAACACTGCTATAATTTCCTAAATACACATTGTTATCTAAGGAATGCTACAAAGAAATACTTTTTCTTCTTTCCATTTTAACAGAAGCCTTATAAAGCTGCGAGTTTTGGATTTTGAATTTTCTGATTTCACACCTTTTTTTTTTTTCTTTGAACATGGATTATTTTCCAGCTAATTCTTGGAAAGTCAGCATGCTGAATGCATTTCACATCCCATCTTTTATTTCCAATGCTACTCTTCAAAGGGAATTTTTTCTTTATTTTAGATTAATGGAATCGCTTATAATTTTTTTTTTTTTAAGTGCAGTTTTTAAGGAAAGGTTTGTCATAATCAAATTGGAAACACTGTCCAGAAAGTAGCAGGGCGTGACACCACATAGCAATGACACATGAGGGTAATGATGAATATTATAACCTATAAAGTATCACATTTTGTTTGTTGCAAACAGAAACTTGCCAAAGACAGCGTGTTCTAGCTAGAGCTGTGAAGAAAAAAAAAAAATCACTAATATTTGTTTCCAAAGATCTGCATGAAGCCATGGCAATTTTTATGAATATTTGCAAATCAAAACCAGATTAAAGTTTCAAAAATCTAATTTTTCTGCTTTGGTACAATGATAGATGAAATGTTCTCCAAACAGATCAGAAATTCAATGAGGTTTGAGAAATACTTCCTCCCCCCCCAGCAAGTCATCTTTAGATTGAAAATAATTTTCTTAGATTATTTGCCTTTCTTTTCTTTTAATCCCTTCTGAAGGAAGAAACACTTCCTGTTTTCATTCAGAATAAAAATAACAGCGAGGCAAATTGCATTCCAAATGTTTAACTTTTCATGAAACAGGTGAAAAGTTATTACATGCTGGTGAGATTTTTTTAAATAGGATCTTTATTCCTCGCTTAAGGGGGGCAGAGAGAGAGAGAAAGAGAGAAGAGATGAATGGCAGTGACATCTGAAAATATACAACTCCTTTATATTAAGAGAGTTTGGTCATATAAACCTTCTGTCTTGTTGCTCTGAGACCCTTTAATAATGTTTGATACCACTAAAGTTTATTGGTTTTATTCATGAAAGAAAAGAAAAATAAGAATTTTAAATAATAGGCTGATCACAAACCTGAGCTCAATGAGTGATGAAGGAGTATTTTCCTCTGGGGAATTACAGTAGTTGGAAGGGTTTGTTTGAATGTAACCCCAAGTTAAAAAAAAAAAAAAAAAAAAAGAGTAAGAAAAAAAGGATTAATGCTTCAGCAGGTTGAAGGGGGAAATTATTTTCTACATTAGTCTTGCTATGAACCATCCTGAGCATTAGGTGCTACTGTAATAAGTCAAACTACTATAAGTGAAATAATGTTCTTACATGTAGTTTCAGGCTATTTTATAGCAAAATATAGTGGTCATTTTAATTAGAAGATGTATAAGAAAAAACAGAGTTCTCGATCCTGGAGTCAAGACCTGATTTACACTTTGCTTCCGTGGAACAGATTCCATTTTTTTTTTTCTTTTAAACTTCATTCAGGGAAATTATTCTCAATTATTTTTATTAAACAGGTTCTAAATGTTTGAAAGGCAAAAAAAAATCTTATGTTGCAATACGAGAACAAACTATTTTGTCTCATTTTTTCGCCTGTAACTTTTAAAAGGCCTCCAAATGAGGATACTGCTTCATTAAGCTTTTGACATTTGTCCAGTTAAAACTATTGACTCATACTTTCGTTTCTTCCCCCTCAAATTACTACAGTGCCACAGCTGATCTAACTATATTTTCCATTTCTTATAAATAGCCACAAGAAAAGTATTAATTATCCTTGTACGATTTAATGCACCAACTGCCTTAACCTTTCAGGTTTCCTTAAACACCAGCATAACAAGGCATATCCATGGCAGCAAATGTGATTTATGACAGGAATCTTTAATTTCTGTTTTTAAATATGTTACCCACCGATCTGCATACATTTAAATTCGCCTGCAACACTTTTCTCTGTCTTGAGGCTGTTGTTTAATATTCAAGGATGATTTTTGTCCACATACATTTTGGTCTATGTCACCTCAGATTAAATTATTACTGTTTGCAGCCTTTTTGGAGCAGGCCTCAGGCCCTTATTTACAAGAATCAATGAAACAGTAATGAAAATCCATTTTTCATACTATCAGCTCTGGCCTGCTTTTATTTAGTTAGCTGTGTCTAAGCAAGCAATTCATTTTGTGCAAATGTCACGTTGATAAAACAGGACGAGCCACCAAAGGGTTAATCATGAAATAAAGCCTCTGCTTTCGCCAGCACCCCCCCACAGCAAAGCACATCTGTAATGGCAAAATTAAAAAAATATTTTCTTAATGCATGCAAAGTAATGTATATTGACACATAAGCAAGCCTTTTCATGATGAATATTGAAATATATATGCAAAGCACAGGAAATGTGTAACATGTTATAGATCTTTCAGTGTACATTTAGAGGAAATGAGCCATTTATATTCCACAATTTAGTGAATACCTACTGTTTATTGGTACAGAGCACATAGGAGTATATTTGTCTTAGTAATTTATTTAGGTAAATATATTTATTCTTCTAGGGGTTCTTGTGCTTTTTCTGGTTCTATAGTACTAGACATAAATATTTAACAATGCATTGTCTCAAATGTTATTCATGTAATTTATCAGGGGAAACAGTGGAGCTGGAATAACTTTTAAGGCTGCACCTTCACTTAAACCTGAGATTGATTTAAAATGTGGGAAACTGAGATGTTTCTCCACGTACAGTGAGGACAGGGATGCTTTCCCTGGAGGAGCAGGGAAGGAGTCAGAGCTCAGAGACAGGAAATGGCAGATGGGTCACTCCTCTCTCCTGGGCTGTCTTCTCCAACCTCCCCACAGGAAAAATGGGAGTGAATGAGGTTTTTTTTTTTTTTTTCCAAAACAATTACTCTTGCTCTGTATCACCTCATTTCCCTGCCTCTGAGGTCCCTCTCACGCTCCCTCAGCTGGGAAATCACCTTCTGGCTCCATCAGAGCCATCCCAAGGTCTCCTCAATCCCTGCCTGTGTCCATGGGACACTCCAGGAACCTCAGGTGGGAGGGCTGCTCACAGCAAAGGGAATTTTTCCCTCTGTCAACTCATTCCTGAGTATTGTATTTGCTGGGAATATCCTGACAAAGGCAGGAATGATGAATCTGACTCCATGCTCTCAGAAGGCTAATTTATTACTTTAGGATACTACATTATATTAAAAAATACCAAACTGTACTAAAGAATACAGAAAGGATACTTAGTAAATGCTAAAAAGCTAATAATGAAAATCTCGTGACTCTTTCCAGAGCCCTGACTGGCCAAAGAGACAAAACCATTCACATGAAACCAATGGAACAATCACCTGTGGGTAAACAAAGTCCAAACACATTCCACAGGAGCACAACACAGGAGAAGCAAATGAGATAAGAATTGTTTCCCTTTTCTCTGAGGCTTCTCAGCTTCCCAGGAGAAAAACCCTGGGAGAAGGGATTTTTCCAGAGAACGTGAATGCCACATCTGAGGGCTGCAGCCAGCCAGCTCCTGGCCATTCCAGGACAGATTTTCCCTCCCTTATTCACTGGTGCCTGAGCACAGAGTTTGTGAGCGGCCAGTTAGTGCCTGCTGACATCCTCTGCCCCAGCATGGCATCCTGAGCTCCTCGTGAGCACTCTCAGCCCCCTGAGAGCATTTTGGTGCCGGCATGGAGGCCATGAGGACATTAACTGATCATCTCCTCCCCTGGCTCTGCTTTCTCCGTGTCTACAGCTCCCACCCTGCCAACCTGAGTGAGTTTGGAGCAGTTTCTTCCTCACCTCCCATTCAGGCTGGCACTGCTACACAGCCTTTTTGGCCTGTAAATTCCAAATATTTCCTTTCAGACTAGACATCAAGTACATCTCTTTTTTTGTGATCACTGCCAGTGCAACACGCACACAGTTTGTTCTGGATTTATTTACTCATAGAATTACAGAATTATTTGATTTGAAAGGGGCCTTAAACTCATCTCATTTCACTCCTGGCCACAGAAATCTTCCACTAGACCAGGTTGCTTCCAACCTGTGTTTCTTCCTTCTTCTGCCTCTCTTTGTCCTGCCCATTTGACTTCAGAACCCCACCAAGGAAATTATTTCCACCTGAAGGATGGGAGAAGGTCCCACACTGAGGACAGAGTGGCACTGGGACATTGGCCATTTATTTACTGGGACAGTGGCACATTTATTTACCCATAGAACTGCAGAATTATTTGAGTTGAAAGGGACCTTAAACTCATCTCATTTCACTCCTGGCCACAGACATCTTCCACTAGATCAGGTTGCTTCCAACCTGTGTTTCTTCCTTCTTCTGCCTCTCTTTGTCCCACCCATTTGACCTCAGAACCCCACCAAGGAAATGATTTCCACCTGAAGGATGGGAGAAGGTCCCACACTGAGGACAGAGTGGCACTGGGACATTGGCCATTTATTTACTGGGACAGTGGCACATTTATTTACCCATAGGAACTGCAGAATTATTTGAGTTGAAAGGGACCTTAAGCTCATCTCATTTCACTCCTGGCCACAGACATCTTGGACTAGACCAGGTTGCTTCCAACCTGTGTTTCTTCCTTCTTCTGCCTCTCTTTGTCCCAACCCATTTGACCTCAGAACCCCACCAAGGAAATGATTTCCACCTGAAGGATGGGAGAAGGTCCCTCACTGTCCTGCTGGCAGAGTGGCACTGGACAAATGCTGACTAGAGGAGCAAGTGGGAGAGAAAATAGTGCTGAGGGATTTGCAAGGGAAAAAAATAAAGGCTCTTAAGAAATAATTATTCATGGCATAATCTTGAAAATGCAATGCTTGTCACTAGACAGGCAACTGGCCTATTGTTCTCAAACTAGAAATTAAAATAAAAAAACACCCAGCAACTCAAGATTCATGGAGAGGAGAGGAAGAAAAAGAAAAACCAAGCCTGAGCTTTCTAACAGAAATACTTCAGACACTGAGTAATGTAAGTTTGGGGCACTTTTAAATTTTGACACAATCTCCCCAGAGATTTAAAATGGTAAGGAAGTGCAGGGCAGCTCTACAAGGAAAAACTCAGGGGAAACAGAACTTTTTCCCCAAATCACAGTGCAACTATAGGGAGAGAAATTGAGTCCAACTTAGGTTAAATGTTGAGGCTGAATCTTGGTGCTGGCACAGAAAACATGGATATTCTGGGTTATTTTAGAATTGGGCTTGGGCCAGGAAAAAAAGGCACAAGAACAATGGTGAGGTTACAGAAATAAAAACTGCACTTAATTTGGAGTAACACTTTGCTGTAGGATCCAAATATATCAGAAAATAATTAGTTCTGTTTATATATATAATCACTATCAGTGGACAGATACCCAGGCTGGTTTCTGTCCTTCAAGGAAGGGGTAGAGATGTGAAGAAAAGCAAAAATTTTCTTTTTGAAGGACAGCTGTGTACTTTATCTTCCTCATGTTTTACAAAGGATAGATAGAGCTTCATATACATTAATATCTGCAGCAGAAATATTTCAATATATACACCCATATGTATGGTGAACATGATCATAAGTTCTCAGTAAAGTACTGTGGGAATTCAGAACAGGACCCAAGCTATAAATTAGAGAGGAATTGCAGCCTGCAAGTTGTGAAACACTTTCTACACCCATGTGTCTGTGGGCATCCCAACAGCAGAACATCAATCCTGCTCCATAAAAAATCCAGAATTCATCCAAAGCAACTCTCTGACCTTCCAGACAAAAGATCCAAAGAACATGCAATATTCCTGAATATTGTAACCATGAAAAACACTGTTTGCTCAGTTGGTTGGGGTTACAATGCCAAAAAGTCTTTATTTTCACATGCTAAAACTCATTTCTACATCCCCATCTCTCACTGTCTTTCCTGGAAGTACATGCTGAAAGAGGAAAATAATTGCAGCCTTCTCTCAATAAAGTATAAGAAAACTAGGTGAAAGTCCTGAAATTTTCATTATAGCACAGGCTATAAACTTGAACTTCATAAAAAAAAGATATATTAAGTCACTAATAATATAAAAAAAAGTTGTCACAAGATCAATATCATATTACAGAGGTGGTTTTGCTTGTTTTTACCAGATCAACATTATTTTTTGGATATCACATGCTTGGTACATTGATCAAAATGTATACATTCCAATCTTATCCAGCACTTTCATTTCCTGTTGCTTTCTTTCTGGTTAGACGTCTATTTTGTCTTTTGTGTTCTGCCATGTGCCTTGCTTGGCAATGACAAATTAACTTCCATTCTTTACATTTCCAAATTTCCAGCTGTGCAAATTTGACACCACAACTGTGAAGAACATCTGGGGGTTTTTTTTGTTTGTTTTTGTTTTTCACTTTTCCCCTTTTGCCCTTTTTTAGAAGATGTCAGACAAATCCTCCACTGTGATACTGGATGCTTTCAGTTAATAATAACCATCACCTCCTTGGATGATTACAAGGAATAAATGACAGCATTACAGCAAACACATTCAGCATTTATCACAGAACACGACAGAGCATGACCCTCGGAGCACAAATGGGCCCCTTACACTTCTGCTCTTGTGGCTATTTCCAGAGAAAGACTCTTCTTGGCTCTACCAGAGCATATTAAAGCACTATCTGGCCAAAATCATTGAGTGTCTGATGGGTCAGGCAGTCCTGGAAGGGCCTGGATGCCGTTTGCAGAGCTGCTGACCTATTTATTTACTCTGCTCCGACTCAGCCTCTCTCAGAAGGCGCCCTCGGGGTTTACAGTGTCAACAGCCCCGTGCTGTTTGTTTTTCTGCTCAGCCCACTACTTATTCAACAGAAGATCAAGAGGGGACTCTGTTAATTCGCATCAAGTTTTGTCACATACCATTAAAAAAAATAAAATGGGAATTTGAGCAGTGTTGTGGGGCTCACTGCGCCCACTGGAAAATGTGATTCCTATGCATCAAGGGAGTGCCCACCATGCTATTCCATGCCAAGCTATTAATTTTTTTCCTTCAGACCCTAATCACTCCATTCCAATGCTGTCAATGCAAAAAGCAGAAAAAAAATATTAGAAGGTGTGACGGTGTTCGCAGGGGTCCCAGCATGAGGGAAGAGATGAGGATCTGACTCCATGTTTCAGAAGGCTGATTTATTATTTTATGATATATATTATGTTAAAACTATACTAAAAGAATAGAAGAAAGGATTTAATCAGAAGGCTGGCTAAGAATAGGAAAGGAAAGAATGATAACAAAGGCTTCTGTCTCAGACAGAGTCTGAGCCAGCTGACTGTGATTGGCCATTAATTAGAACAACCCCATGAGCCCAATCCCAGATGCACCTGTTGCATTCCACAGCAGCAGATAACCATTGGTTACATTTTGTTCCTAAGGCCTCACAGCTTCTCAGGAGGAAAAAATCCTAAGGAAAGGATTTTCCATGAAATGTGTCTGTGACAAGAGGGTTCCTTCTGCAGCATTAAAGAGCTGGAGATGAGTAGAAAGTGCACCAGCTGACAGTTACCTTTAGCTGAATAAAGTTGGTGTGTTTAGGTATTTCTAATAGCATGGAAGGAAGAAAAGAAAATGGGAAGGATGAGAAGATTTCTCATCTCATCCTGAAATCTTGAGGTCTGAAAAAAAAAAGCCTTCTAGCCCCAGCTAGACACAATTTCTTGAACACAAAATCTGAGAACAGAATTAGATGGGTTGAATACTCCATTTAATTCAGACAACTTCAAAAGAGAACATTCCATATAACTTCAAATCTATTTCTTCTCAAAAATATAATTTAACAGCAAACTACACAGCAGTAAGCACCTTCAGACTGAATATTTCCAGATTTTAACAAACACATTTCTACTGCATAAATCCATGATGAACATGGAGCAAGCTGGCATCATAGTTTGGGTTTGTTTGCTATTATTTATTTTTATAAGTATACGTTCAATTTGGAGTTTGATCACTACCTCTATTCTGTAGATCCTTAAGGATGAGATTAGAATTAAAGTTTCTTCACTTCCAACCTATGTTGATACTTTATCCTCCTCATATTTTACAAATGGTGGCAAGAGCTTCATCTACATTAACATTTGCAGGAGAAATATTTTAATATACACACCCAACTATGTACTGGGAAGAGCCATTGCCTGTCAAACCAGGGGAATGAAACCCTTGCTATGAGCACAAGTGCCACCTCCCTGCTGTGAACTGGGAACCAAAAGAGGTCAAACAACCCATTATGGTAAAACAAAATATTCCTGGGAACAAATTTCCAAATAACAAACATGCAACAAAACAAGAAAAAAAAGGAACTAAAACTGGCATAACACAAATATGCAATGAAAGCAAACCACATGCCAGTCATGTAATTCAGAAAGAGTCACTGAAGAGTGTTAATACTGAAACTCTTTAAAGGTTCTGAATGTTAAGAGAAAGAAATAGATGGATGAGCTGGTAGGCATAACTATTGCCAAGGAATTTGCAAGTGGAATCTCAGTGTCCCTGCAGACAAATGGATCAACACCAACACCAGCCCAAGGAAAAGGAAAGCTAAAGGAGTTTTGGACTGCTCCTGTATCAGCTGATGATCAGAGTGGAGATGTGCTGTTGCAAATACAACCAACAGAATTTCATTTGCCCTTCAGTGCAATGCCCACTTTTTGGGATTCCCTACAATGGTCAGAATGCCTTGTGTGCTCACTTCTTCCTGTTCAGCCCCAAAATTATACCTTCTGCAGCTACTTTCCTTCAACCTTTATTCCCTAATTTTTTTTTTCTTTTTTCCTGGCTTATTTAATCTATTCTAAGATTTACCAAACTTTATTAACTTTGTCTGCCCAAACAGCCAAACATGCCACACAACTAAGATAAAACTTATATTTCATTAATTACCCCCCTCTTTTTGTTGCTTTTTTTCTCTCTTTATCCAGGTGGAAAAAGGAAAACTAAAGTGTCTCAGACATCAGGTATTTGAATTCACAGTTGCATGGACAACAGAGAAAGGAGAAATCCAAACCATTCAGGCACTTAAATGTCTTTTAATGCTTCCTAATTCTACTGATCTGGTGTTGTTCTATAAACTTGCCCAGAAATTCAAAGTTTCTTCAAGTCTTCCCTCTTGAAAGACCCTTCTGAGCATTGAAAGGAAACAATATCCTGTCTTTTATGTCACCACCAGCAAATTGTGGATGTCAAACACGAAAAGCATTGTTAAAAATCATTATGATTACTAAAAGACAAATAAATAAAAATCTACTACCACTAAAGAAAAATGTCATTTGGAAGTTGAAAAAGAAAAAGTTTTGCTGGATGAATTATTCTGTGAATATTAAATATTTCAAATATAAAAAAATAGCCACATTAAAAAAAAAAGTGGGTGATGTGAGTACACTTGTTTATTTTGCCATGTGGATGATGTCAGTAATAATGTAAAGGTTTTTTTGAAGGTTTGGGTACAGAGCAGTATTTAGTCCTGCAAAAACCATTTTTCCAGGAGTGTACTTCAGCACAACACATTCTGAACCTTATCCCAAATCCTGGCTGCAAGGTGAGCCCTAAAAGGAGAATTAACAGAGCCTGCACAAGCTCTTTTCATGACCTGCACAGATGTCCAGTCTCACCTCCCTGCAATGGAAAAGGCTCCTGGGTCTAATGAGCATTAACATCCTGGGGGTGTTTCTGTCTGTGCACTTCAGGGGCTCACTCCCCCTTGGACCCTGGGGCCTTTTTGGTTCCTCCTGTAAGGCAGAGGCCAAGGGACCGAGTTTTGTCCTTACCCTGTGCAGGGACAACTGGTTCTGCACCAGTTAAACCCTCTGTGACCTATCTACAGATAAACACCCAGTGAATGACACCAGAGGTGTGAGCTGGGGTGGATTCCTGGGCTCCATTAGTGCAGCTCCCATTAGTCCTAATGACTTGACATCAACAATTATCTTCTTGCAGCAGGAACGGGCAAGCACCTTTAAATGCCCATTACGCTCAAAATTTGTTTTTAACTTATTTTCTTAATTTAAAATCTATCCAATGTATTTATCCTAATATCAGATCCTCGGGCCAGAGCTTGTTGTATGAAATGGATACACAGAGCTTGTGTTTAAAAAAAAAAGTGACTTCATCCTTGCTTTTATGGGCCCAGTCGATTCAAAGGAATAGCCCCTGGAAATAGTAACTGCTGTGATATGCTTATGGCTCCATTTACAGACTTTCTTATAGGTTCATAAATGGAGACTAGGAGGAGGAGGGAAAGGAATAAAATTTAATAACTGAATAAAAATGTAAATAAAGATTTGCCTAAAATTACTTGTCCAAGAAATAATTCTCCCTCCCCCTTAAGCTAATACTTTGATAAGCTCTGAACAGTGATCCTGATTTGGAGCGTGACCTTTGAAAATGCTCTCCAGCTTGATTAAAGATGTATTAAATTTGTTTAAATAAACCTCGTTGTAATGGCACATCATTTGTAAGAAGCTATTAGGGGGCTGGAAACTGTGCTGCTGTATTTGCATGAAAATGTGCCCTGCTCGAATTGAGGATCTCTCCTGAATTAACCGCAAAGGAAAAGCGACACTTTCATAATTTTTTTTGACAAAAGAGGGAAAAAAAAAGCCCCACAAGTTACAAAACTTTATGCTAAGCTCCATGAGAAAGGAGGTAACTGCATATTAAAACAGGGCTATGCACACAACACACACTTCCCCAAACCACTCTCCTCCGGTTTTGTCTTAGATTTTTTTTACTTGCATTTCTTTTCTTTTTGCCTGCTTTCCTTTTTTTTTTCCTCCTTGAAAAATGTCATCGAAAATAAAAAAAAAAAAAAGCCAATAACAAAATGTTTTCTACTGTGGTTTTTCAGCTGATGGAGAGAAAGCCCATCCCTTAACAGCAGAAAGAAACAGTAATACAAAAACTTAAGAGAGTGGTTGACATTGATATTAACTTTCTCCTTTCAGTGGGGTTTCAGGCAGGCAGATTTTGCAGCCGTTGAGAAAAGGGAAAATGTAACCCTGGATATCATGGAATTTATGTGATTAGGCAGAAAGGTGGATAAATAGACAGATAGATCCCATTCCTGCTTGAAGCATATAGATTGCCAAATGTACTTTAATTTCTTCCAATAGCTCCCAACTGAGTGAGTAACTGCTACGCTAATGAAAAAGTCTCTCTCCCTTAAATCAAATTTTAAATTAAAACCTTTCCCATTTCCCAGCTAAAGCCAGGACTGTAGGATATGTATGTGTACTCGGGGGCTTGGAGTCTTTCTTTGTGCTCCCTGTTCCTCACCACCTATTTCACATGTCAGCCTCCACGGCCATCCTGGCGCTCGTGTCCTTTGTCACACTCCCAACCAACGCGGCTCCATCTGCACTTGGGGCTCAGTGCTGGGAGCGCCACCAGCACTCAGGATCCTCTCCCACCCCAAACCCACCCTGCAGAGCACGGGGACCTCCAAAGCGATGCATTGCAGGCTTTAATTTTCCTCCTTCTCGTTTAATCTCGCAGACTCTGTTCTCAAAGCCTCCTCCAAAACCACAAAGGAACAAACGTGCAGAGTCATGAGAGTCTCAGTAAATCACCAGAGTCAGCAGCAGTGCCTGATGCACGAGGCCACTGGTGTGGGCAGTTTGCAGAGCAGGGAATGCCTGCCCTTTGATTACAGAGCAACGTCCAAAGAATGAGATTTTGAGGATTAATATCTTTCTTTGCTGCCATTCCTCCCTTTCGTTTCCCCAGCTGGCTGTAAAAGCTACAAACAACAAAACCCTGAGCTTTGCAAAATCAGTGTGATGTAAAATATATAAAATAATCTACCAGTAGATCACTCATTCTTCCTGAATATCAAGCACAGGCACCCACAGGTGACAAAAACTTTGCTGTGAGGTGAGCTGGGACACGTTAATCTGGATTCTGTTCTACAGGAACTCATGCACTGTAAAAGGTTTGAATAAAAGGTTTAACAAATGAATAGCCAACCAGAGCTAGAGGAAGATGGCAGATCAGAAACAAAACCTACTAACCCAGAGTGCACAACAGACAAATGGTGTGGTTACTCTGAAAGGAAAGACAACAAATAACTCTAAGAAAAAGGCAAAAAATTCACCTTTACTGAATGGCACTAAAACAATGCATCCATAAATATCACACTTGGTAGCTAATTCTGGTATTGAAAATATCATCTGGTGGCTGCATTTTCCAGGCCAGTTGTAGACCGTGGATTAGTTTTCCTTTTACCAATTTTCCTAAAACAAAGTAAGAAATATCACCCGTGTTATGCTTGGGTCTACTTCTGCCACATTCCTGTGTATTTACTTTCTGCTCTGAGCTGTCATGACCCTATAAATCTGTCTGCACATGGCACTTGTGCCAATCACCCATCTCTGGACTCTTGAAGCCTCTGTTAACACAACTCTGCTGCTCTGGGTGGATCCTCACACAGAGGAAAGGATCAAAGTGCATTTGCAAATAGCAAAGACCAACTCTTAAATTCTTTGCATGGTAAATCCATGCACAGCAATTTTCCACTTTTCCATCTCACTGTCCTTAGAGGATGCATTGGGTAATGACACACTCCTTACACTGAAACCACACCCCAGAGTGGCCAGGACCATGAGTCAGGAGAGCCAACCTGGTTTTCCAGATTATTCACAATCTCTTTCCTAACTGAACATGAGACCAAAACACACAGGTGCTCCAGGAGGAGAAATTCAAATCCTGCCCAAGGGTATCCAGAGGCACTGGCAGCCTCCCATTTCTCCTGTGAGACCCCTTGATGCACAGTGACCAAGCTTTGTGAATTTTTTTTCTGACCTGGATGGTCACAATAATTCCCAAAAAGGGGCAGGGAGATAGAAAACATCTCAGGAAGGAGGAAAATTGAGAGATCCACAGAGCAGAACCTTCATGCATCACAGTTGTTAAGTCACATCTCTGGAGCCAGCAAAAAGCCCTGATGAGTCATCTTTTATTTTGGGGGCTGGCCATCCCATCTCAGTGGGAGCAGGGAGATCCATAAAAACCTGGCCTGCTTGGCAGCACTGAGCTGCAGCCTCAGAGGAACCCAGTTTCCTTACAGCCTGTGCCATCTTCCCACGTCAAACAACCTCTGACATCTTCTCCCGTCTCTTTTTGGTTTTAATTTGCCATTCTAAATTGAGATACTAGAGCAGGTGGAAGCAACCCAGCTCTGAGCTAATTGGTTCATCATGCACGTTAAGATAATGCTCATTCTGGATTTCGATTAGGTCAGTGTGGAGACTGCCTTGGTCAGAGGCTGTAATGATCTGTTTATTAACTCTGGTGCAGGGTCCTTGACTGTACTCATGTTATTAGAGACTGCAGCTGCCTTCAGCCCTGTGAACCATGGAGTTTTATTGGGCTGTCTAATGTCCTGTGCTGGGCTAAGTGCTCAGTTTCTGTCCTGGCTGGCGCCAGGGTTTTGTTTGTTCCTTTCCCATACCTCCAGCCACACAGAAATCGTGTGTGTCTTACTCTGCTGGGCTTTATTCCAGTTCCACCAGTATTCATTAAATGCTCTCTACCATTAAGGAGGGTGTTTTCTTCACTGAACACATGATCTATTTATAATTTTCCTTCAAATTCTGCTATGCCCATCTTCTAGTTTCGATGTTTTCAATTTAGACTCAAAAAATTCTTTTTAGGGCCTGGTCAAATCCAAAAAAGAATGGAGTGGTTTACAGAACATAAAAATATATTTGTGACAAGGGGCAACACTTCTTTGTGTTGCAACAACAGGTATCCTGCTTTTGGGATATTTCAGCAAACCTGGTTCAGTTTTGACAGAAGTCTTTCCACATCTGAGCACACTGTTAGCACTTTCAGTATTTCCCCATAGAAAGTGTTTCCAGAAAAAAAGACATTTTCTTGCTTAACTGACTCAGAGATTCTTCTTAATGCTCTCATTGCAATCAGATTTGATTACTGTGATACATTTTTCTGCTCATCTTCCTCTTGTGAGTGTTAGTTCCTTTCAGTGGTTCAGCAAAACTTCTGCCACTGCCTAAAACTGCTGACAACCACAACTCTGATTTCTAGGACTTGCATTGTTCTCTGCTCTGTTTCCCTGTTTGTTGATATGAAACCCTCGATTTTTAAGAATGAAACTCTTTTCTGGGTACAGGGGCAGGATCTTCTCAAATGGATGGGAATGTCCCAGAGGTGTTGGGCAACTTGAGGGGGTGTGAGAAGGGCATGAGAAAGTGATGGAGGGGTGTTCAATCAGTGGGAAAGCAAGACTTGATTCTGCATGTGTGCAAGGAGTAAAATGGAGCTTCAATTATTTGCTCAGGTGAAAGAAGTTATCATTTTTCTAAGAAAAGTGGTTTTATTAAATAATTCCCTAAAGAAAATAGTTCTAACCGGGGCAGCTAAGGGATTTGTGCCAGGATTTCAATTCAAGATATCTTGGTCTTCTGACAGATCCCTGATTTCTCACTATTTCCACCCCCACCTGTTCCCCTCTCTTTTTCATTCTAGGAGGTGTTAATACCCCTGAAGTTCCCAACAAAGGCATCAAAGGCATTTTGACCAGACAACTGGAGTGATCAGCAGTGCTCTGATTCCGCTGCACCCCATGGCTGTGGTCAAACTCACTGCAAATTTGTGCAGAATGAAATGAGACACATATGGATGAACAAGCATGAAAAATACCTCCCCCTAAGTGCTCCAAGTAAAGATTTCATTTTCACAGAGAACCACGTCTTAAATTAAACTTAGCTCATGGAATTTCATCACCAAGCATCCTGGATATCAAACTGCCCAAGCCAGGGGCTCTCGGACCTGTTTAACCCTGACAAGCCTTTGCTCAGCTCCTAATTTAAATGCAAACTTGTGTTTTTAACATTAATTCATGCAGTTCATTTGTCCACAACCCACACTGGGTTTCACTACAGATTTCTGTTACCATCACTCTCACTGATATTTTCAGGTGAGCATCCAACCACTCCAACAGCATTTGTGAGCATACTGGGGTTTCACTTTTTGTAATGGGAAGGGATTTGGGTTCATTTGTGTTTTGAGAGTTTTCTGGAGAGGCAACAGATTGGTGACTGTTTCAGGGATGTTGTCACAGAAGTCATTGCTAACATCCTTCACTGAAGGTAAAGACTGGAGGTTAAATGGCCAAATCCATGCTGCCAGAACTAAAGTGAACATAACTGGACACATTTTATTGGAATCTTTAGATAAATGAGCATCACCACCTGAATTTCAGCCCAGTTTTGTTGTTAAAATGAATTTTGGCTACTCCTCTCAGCATCTCCATCCCTTCCCCAAACAATCCTGATGTCCCCAGGACACTCAAGGTTGTGTCACTCACAGTGGGCTCATCTCATTTCTCCTGGAGAAAAACCTCTCAGTCTTCTTGCATTTCTAATGGAGGAACCTTGATGAAGATTTAGGTCCCCTGTTTTTTGGACATATGGAATGCCTGAAATCCTCTTTCCTCATGCATCCAGGGCCAGTGATTCCTCATTTGGGAAACCTGCCATATTGAGTACACTCATATTAAGGAACAAATTATAAAGCATCCCAAGTGCACTTGCCCTACTGAACTTCTCCTTGTCCAGCTTCTATGGCTTTCAATTAAATAATGCTCCATTGCACACTATTAAAAAATTATCAGGAAGACTTTCTTGTAAAGAGTCTTCTTTCTAAAATGAAGGATAAAATTTGGTCCCTGAAGAACATAAAACCCTTCAGAGTGTATTGTTCTGGTATTGCTATTCACTGCTTGGTTTATTTGCATCCATCCAGTATCTCCAGGATTCCTAAAGCACCCATTGCAGTGGCATCAAGGGCTCCATAATTTGCAAAATAAACTTTGCATGCCATAAAACTATATGAATCATGTCATCTGCAACGAATGTACCAGGGATCTGCATTTCAGAGCTACTAAAAATTTACCTACTTCACACCTCACTTCTGTTTTGGTCATTTATTTTATCTTCCATTTGTCTGAGGTTTTGTGACTTCATTTTCTCTGAAAGCTTCTGCTCCATCACACCATATATGGAAGGGGAAAAACACCCCCTCAAAGTTTTTTTCATATTTTTAGATAATCTGGGTGGAGTGAGGAGAAAATTAAGCAACATCACAAGAAGTGATCTATCCAGAAGCATAAGAAATTCTGCTTTGAGTTTGAGTCAGAGGTTTCAATCCCATGACAGAGATTTTCATAAAAGTTACGGGGATCAAATAATGCAAATAAACAAAAATTCCTAAATTATATATTTTTAGAGTTAAAGGGAAAAGAGTAAGGAGTTACAGATTAATTACCTGTAAACTCTTATCAAAAGGTACCAGCAGAATGTTCCCAAGCAGAGGAAAAGGGTGGGGAATAACACGAGTCATAATTTATCAAGGATAATTCCTTAACCAATTTCCCTAACACCTGTAAAATTCTCCAATAGCTTATCTTGTTCTCGTGGCTAAAAAAAATAAAAAAGTCTCAATGTAAGCTTTAGTGATAGCTATCACAAATTTCCATGGGATAATCACAGCACAAAGCACTGTGCAAATGCACTGTAACTGTAAATTGTCAGTAATAATGTAATGCCAGCGCTGGTTATTATGGGCTGTATTTGATCCATCTGTATTCTACTTGCTTCACTTTGAGTCCATGATGCCCAGACTGATTGTAGATAGGAAAGATTTCTACCTCAGACACAAATAAATCATAATGAGGCATGTTGGGCTTGATTCTTGCACAGCTTACAACAGGCCAAGTTAAGAATTTCAACTTTACACAAAGTTAGAAATTGAGGAATAGGTCTTGGGGGAGGGAGGAGCACCAGGGTTGTTTTGTGTACTAGAGATGGACTTCCCTTGGTTGATGCAATGATTGCCCCAGAGAAAAACACTTCCAGAGTTTTTTGTGTGTCTATTTTACTTGAGGAAGCCAGAAGAGAGCTCTGAACTGTGCCACTTACAGACCCACCCAAGTACAACAGGACATAAAACCATAGAATCCTTTAGGTTCTAAAGGCCTTGGAGAGGGTGACAGGACTGAGTATAAATGAAAAATCTTGCTGCCCTGCCAAGCATTTTGCAGAGCAAACTCTGTGCAACAAGCAAAACCGTATTTCTATGCAGCAGCAGGTGTTGAACTTAAAAAAAGCACACCCCAAGCATTCAGTGATTAATTCAGATGCCTTCCTTCTTTCCTTGCAGGCCATTATCCAGAGTTTCATTTTCTCAGATTTGTGGGAAGTATTTCACAACTTCGCCAGCAGTTTTCAGGAGCAAGAAGCCCTAAGAAGTCCTGCTACACCACCCCTCCATACCAAAAAAATCTTTCTGCCTCCCCACTGGACAGGCTGATCATTGTGTCCGAGTTCCATCCCCTGTCAGGGACAGGGACACACGGGGTGGGAAACCAGATTGTTCCAAGCCCTGTCCAGCCTGGCCTTGGACACTCCCAGGCACCCAGGGGCAGCCACAGCTGCTCTGGAAATCTGTCCAGGGCCTCACCACCTCTCAGGGAACAATTTCTTCCTGGTGGCCAGTGTAAACCCACTCTGAGCCATCCCCCTTGTCCTGTCACTGCATGCTCATACAAATGTTCTTTCCCCATCTTTTTTGACAGCTCCTTTTGTCACAGACGTCTTTTATGGAAAATCCTTTCCTTAGGATTTTTTCTCCTGAGCAGCTGAGAGGCCTCAGGAACAAAATGCAAACAATGGTTATCTGCTGCTGTGGGATGCAACAGGTGCATCTGGGATTGGCCCATGTTGGATGTTTGTAATTAATGGCCAATCACAGTCAGCTGGCTCGGACAGAGAGCCCGAGCCACAAACCTTTGTTATCATTCCTTCCTATTCTATTCTTAGCCAGCCTTCTGATGAAACCTTTTCTTCTATTCTTTCAGTATAAGTTTTAATGTAATGTATATCATAAAATAATAAATCAAGCCTTCTAAAACATGGAGTCAGATCCTCATCTCTTCCCTCAACCTGAGACCCCTGTGAACACCATCATATCCTTTCACATACTGCAAAACCTCAACTAGGTCACCCTTAATCTGGACAATCCCAATTCTCCCAGCCTTTATCACAATAAAATCACTGGAGAATCAGCACCAGCCATGACAGCGCCCAAAATCAGAGCAGAGCTGTGCCTGGTGTGGGCACTGGGTGTGAGGGCAGAACCTCCCTCCCTCTCCATGGCACCAAGGTGAGGGCAATGGAGCCTCCCAGACAGGAAAACAATTAGCCAAGTGACAAAAGACATTCCCAGCCTTCTGATGCAATGACACCTGTGCAGGGAGAGCTGCCACAGGATGTCTTACATGGTGTCACAAAACATCCTGCAGCCTTTCAGGTGATGTGCTACAGCCGCTTCCACCAGCAGGCCACAAACCATTTGAGCAGCCAGAGCTCATTTGGAATTCGTGTGACTGCTGGAAAAGGCACAAGAAAACAAAAACAAGGGTGTAGAAAAGATAACATTAGCCATGCCCATATTATGGCCATCAAGAAAAATTGCTGAGAGCATTCTGTGACGCCTGAGTGGTGACTTCAGGAGGAGTTACAGCCACCTGGCAGGAACTTCATCTTCCTGAAGAGTCAAAACTTCCAAGGTGCAGCACAGCAAATAAGACACAGGTGTCTTCCAACAACCATGGGAAGGCAAGAGCTGCTGAGCACACCTCAGTGCCAGAGAGCTGGAGCCCTCCCAAGCATGCTGCTGTCAGTCCCAGAAGTGCTCTCCTTGGAAGAGAATACCTCCAGGAATGTCTATTAAAGGACTGGAAATGCTAATTTGCTGGCACAATTACTCTCAAGAAATCTCCTGCCAGCGGGGAAGAAAAAAAAAAATATGACAAAACTTCATAGAAATGTGTGTCTTACTTTTCACCTAAACTCAAAATACACTTTGGGCTTTGTTTTAATATTTTATTTTGTGGACTAAAAGCAGCACTTCAGGTTACTCCAAGTTGCCACTTGCACCCTGTGCACAAAAACCTATTTCATGTGGTCATTACCTTCCTCAGCACGTGTTTGAGAAGCTGGTAAAACAAACTGCAACTGGGCTAAAAACTGTACACACAATTTTTTCTCCTTTCCTCCCTGTGCTGAAATAGCCAAGACTAATAATAATCTGGTTTCATTTGCAAACTGTATATCCTTAGGCTCATCATATGATTCAGGGATTGCAAAACAGAGATTAAAAAAAAAGTATTTTAGTCACTCGAGTTATGAAAAATCAAGAAGTTACTTAACATCTGCAGCCAGAATTAAACATTTTGAGGTACACAGCGTGTCTGGGGAGAACACAACAGCTCCTTGACTTGCCTGAGCCCTGCTGCCAAAAGCTGGAGCAGAGTTTGTCACAGGAGCTCTGGCAGGGACACTGAGAGAGGGGGATTTCCTCACAGCCCTCAGAGGTGGCCACTGACCCACAGGGCTGTGGCTTGGGGACTCAAAGCACAAGTTTGGGCTAATCCTGACCCTCCTTTGTCCACTCTGAGTGCAAACCAGATGTTCATGCACTTTTATCCGGGAGGGTGGAAAATACTGCATTGCTCAGGAGAGACAATTGCCCCCAGAACAGCCCAAATTAAGGTACATGTCTGAGGTACAGGTGATCTCCAGAAAGGAAATGTGAGGATGGGCTCAGCTGACAAGCCAAGGGTGCCCCACAAAGTGCCTGCAAAGCCTGAAGAAAGCAAAAATAAACCCAAAACCTCTTTCCAGAAGACCATGCTTCAAAACCTCCCCTTTACATTTTCCCCCACCGTTTTTCTAACACTGAATAAAGCCAACAACAGTGGCACTCAACATTGAGCTCATCAGCATCATCCCCTGCCTTCCTCCTGCTGTGATGCACCAGAGTCTGGGTTGGGATGCAACCCTCCCTCTTTGCTTGGTTATTTTGGGATTTTTCCCATCAGCTGGTGTGCAATGAGCCCAAAAGGCCAAATCCCCCAGTCTGCTTTCCCTGGAAAGTGAATTATCTGCTGGCCTTCCAAAAACCACAAGTATAGGAAGGTGAATCTTTTCCTTTCAGGTACCGAAGACTCCAGATCCTGCAAAGCTGAGTAACAAATGCAGCTGACAAAACTATCGGTGGCTCTTTTGAGGTGAAAAATGGATTTCACAATTAAGAATCAATTAGATGCAACCCCACACTTCGATGAAACAAAAATCCTTTATTTTCTAATAATTATTCATTGAGCACCTCCTGCATTGACCACACACTTAGTGCTGTCCACTCTGCTTAATCATCTATTCAAAGGAAATTTCTCTCCCTGACAAGGAGTCAGGGTGGGTTTTAATGGCACAAAATCCTGGGTGTGCAAAGTTTGCTGCCTGTTACACTCATGGTGCTTTGGTAACAGTAAAATTGAGGTTACAGAGACACCAGGATGCACCATTAAATAATTATATAAATATGTATTAAATAATTGAATAATTGTAGAGTTATAAATTATATATTTATTTTTATATAATTAAATAATTGTATAAAAATAAATAATTGCAGAATTACAGGATGGTTTGGGTGGGAAGGGACTCTCAGAACAATCTCATCCCACTCCCTGCCATGGGAAGAGACAATTTCCACTATCCCAAGGTGCTCCAAACCCTGTCCAAGCCTGGCCTGGGACAATTCCAGGGATCCAGAGGCAGCCACAGCTTCTCTGGGCACCCTGGCCTCACCTCCCTCACAGGAAAGAATTTCCTGATATTAAGTGTTGGTAGACAGAGTCTCTCCAACCACATTTAACACAATCAAAGCCATTTCAGTTTGCACATCACAGAAAGAGAAAAATGAGCAAAAGCTTCTGCTTGCAGCACTGGAGCAGCTGCAGTCAGGGGCTGTCCAGGACAGAGCAGATTTCATCATTCCCCTTTACGTGTGATGCCTGTTTGGGTTCTTAGGGAAAAAAAAGCAAAAAAGGGGAAGTAGAAGCTTTCCCATGGTGTCTCAAAGGTAGGGAAAGGAGAACTGAGCTGGAATGGTGCATGTGGGGGCAAACACTGCTCCTGTGCTCTGCTGAGCACAACCCCAGGATGGTTTGGGTGGGAAGGGACCTTCAAGTCCATCCCAATCCATCCCTCCCATGGGCAGGGACACCTTCCACTGTCCCAGGGTGCTCCAAGCCCTGTCCAGCCTGGCCTTGGGCACTGCCAGATAAGTTAAAAGCAGTTCTGGGGCCAGACTCACGTCCTGCCTGTGCATCTCAAACACACAAACAGGCATCACCACAGGCCCTGGAGCTGATGCTTGCAGAGGTTCACACAATGCTCCAGAATATCTGCTGGATATAAATATAAATAAGCACTGCTGATACAATTGCACTGTGGGACTATTTTGAGATGAGCAGGGTTATAATGCATCTGCAAAATCAATTTTTCTATCTTGATTTAAAAGTCGAGCCCAAAGCAATTTTTGTTACTTTGAAATTTTTATTTTGCTTTATTAACTCCCCCCAACAGTTGAAAAAGCCCTTGGAATACACTTATTTAAACGTGCCTTTTGTGTTTGTCTCTGCAAAAGAAAAGTTAGTGCTGAATGTTGCCCTAGCCTGTGAACTGCACTTCTGGGGAGAAAATTCAGTCCCTTCCATTTGAGAAATGAAATTTGTTAAGTGCCTGGGCCACAAAGCAGCAATAAGACTGTTGGCAATTTGAAAGACCAAATTAAAAAGGAAAAAAAAAAAAATAAAAAGCAAACAGCTGAGACACCGAGTCTAAAAATTATCCATGACACATGCATAGTGAAATGTTTTTACAAAATCTCCAAAGGATTTTTAATTATTACAGATTGTATTAATTAGGTAATTATGCAATAGATTGTTTTGGAACCATTCCCATCTATTATGTATGCAATATTATGTATACATGTTTTTTTTTAAGAACTGTCCTGCTTTGTAAACCTCAGCTCCAGCCTGATCCTCACAGGGGCTACAGGGGTGCAAAAAACCCCAATATTTGCCAGGGTGGACACTTTTGGAAGCAGACAAGTGTCCTATAGGAAAAGCAGCACAGCAATTTTTTTTTTAAGCTACAAAATATTATCTTTAACGAGCATCTGAGGATTAATGACCATCTGGGAAGGGCTGATGGCTCCAAGAGCAGTTCAGGGCCATTAACTCCAGCTCCTTGTTAAAAGGTGCTAAAGGGGTTCATGTGCAACCCTGCCCAGGTAAGATGAGCTCCTGGGCAGTAAAGCATTCACCTAATTGTTTCAAGTGACAATAGGGAGTTATTGCCACATTCTGGACTAGAATTCCCACCAAAATGTTCATGGAGAACAAAAGGAGAGTGTGGCAATGCTTTTTTTTTTTTTTTTTTTTTACTGCTTCTCTCTCCTTCCACTTTGTGATCTCCAGTTTGAATCTACAAAAGTGGTATCATAGAATGGTGTGGGCCAAAAAGAGCTTTAAGGATTGTCTCATCCCACACCTTCCATTATCCCAGATTGCTCCAAACCCCATCCAACGAGGCCTTGGACACTTGCAGGGATGGAGCAGCCACAGCTTCCCTGGGAAACCTGGGCCAGTAAACAAAACCTACAATAACCTCGAGAGCAAACCAAGTAGTCATCATTTCTAAACGAGTTTCTGCAGCTTTTATTCAGTCAAAAAAGACTCAGAAAGCTCTCAGGAAAGTCTCTTCTTCTTCTTCTTGCCCTTGCCAAAGCCCCACAGGTAAGTTTTACTACCTGTGCTAATGAGACTTGAACACAAAGCCCCCCCACATTTGCAGAGGAGCAATGTGAATGTGCACCAAGGTCTTTATTTAAATCTTTGGTGATAAATGCACATCCTAAAACCCATATGAAATTAGAGCATGACTTCTCAGCCTTGCTGTGATAGGGAATAAAGCAGACACAAATCCTTTCTCCAACTCTGTCCTCACCAGAGCTCATTTTTTTGAGACTACACCACTGGAAAGATTGTCCTCAGATAGAAAAAAAAAACAACCAAACAAACAAAAAAGCAAACAACAACAAAACACAAAACAAAAAAACCCAAACCTCAAAACCCAAATGACCAAACCCACCCAAAAAAACCCAAAACAAAACAAAAAAACCCAAAAAAAAACCCACTCAAAAAATGCAACCAGCAGTAAATATTGATCAGAGAAGACCTGGTGACTATTTCTCTACCCCTTCCCACATCTCACTGACCACAGAGGAGCTCTGCTGGGACAGCCACCTGAAGCACCCATGGGCTGCAGGACAGAAGGCAGCAGTCCCGTGTTCACAAATCAGACATAAAAGCAGTTTTTAATTTATTTAATCAACAGTGATGAAGAGCAAGAGGAGACTCCGTCCATGCCCTCAAGGCAGCTTGCCTGGGAGAGGCTGGAGGGAGCAGAGTTCTGCTGGTGGGAAGGCACTGCAGGGAGGGTCAGATGGATCCCAAAACCTAATAGGAACTGAAAGCACTAATTGAGCCTGGAGAAGAGGCTGGAGGGTTCCCTATGACATTTGCAGGGGAAGAAAAGAACCGAGGAGAAGACAGAAAAAGAAGCTGGTTTGGGAACGTTTTGTAGGCTTCAGTAAAAAACATTTTCAAGAATGTGTGGTTGAAGAGAGACCACAAATTCCATTAGTCTTGTAAAATCCCAGTCCTCACCATAATACAAGTTTCTAACCCAGCCATCAGGTGATAAAATCCCTTTACCACCTTGGTGCTTCTCCCCAAGAAGAGTTATTGATCCCTGATCAGTTCTCTTCAACCTCATTAACACTGTTTTAACTGGCACTCATTCCCTGTGCCATCCAAGCTAGATATTCCCTTGGACTGAGGAACCATGTACAGCATCAGCTCATGCTTCCAACCCTGGAACTTGCTTGCCAAGTTTTCAAATGCGTTAAATCCTTAAATACACAAAACAGAACACCCTCACCTTGGATTTCTAGCCAGCACTTGATATTTTCACTCATTTTCTGATACATTGTTCATGAAAGTGGAATCCTGGTCTTCCCCCTCCTTCCTTTTGGCATGTTTAAACATTTTAAATTGTTACTCCAGTAGCCCACTAAATGATTTTGTTCTACTTCACCCACATTGCTTCATTTCTTGTATCACTGCTTGTCCTTTGATTACAATTGCAAATGGAAAATGTTTGAAAGTTGGTTTTGTTCTGAGAGCAGCTCGAAGCGAAGTGAATTAGTGGATCAGCCTATTTGGCAAGTGAGCCCCCAGCTCTGAGGGTACTGTAATAAATTTAACACTCACACACTGAAGCTCCAAGTCCACATTGCACAACCAACACCTATTACAGCGCCTAATTTAAAGACAGTTGTGGCCTTTACCCCAGATTTGCAACACCTAAATAAACGGGGCTATTCTCATTAACAAAAATATTTCCTCAGTCCAGCTCTCATGAAACAAATTGGCTGTTGCCCTACTGCAGCATTAGGGGACAAATCTGAGAGCAGAGCAGGGAGAAGAGGCACAGAGGTTTGTTTTGTTCACGTGTCACATTTAGAACCTCCTCAGTGTCCACAGTGACATTCCCACAGCAGAGACGGTGTTGGCGGCTTCCCTCCCTCCTCACCCCCTCCTCTTTTCTTTCAACCACCTTGAAATTCAGATTGAACGACACTCCCAGAATAGGCTTCTTTTTCTGCTGTTTCTAACCCAGATTCCCTAAAGCATTTCCAGCATGCACTTGTGGGCAACCTGAGCCATCAGCCTGGTGACAAGTGGCTGGCAGCGTCACGGTGCCGCGCAGGCCGAGCCTCCATCTGCATCCCCTGGGCTGTCCCCCAGCACAGCCCTGCCCAGGGGACAGCAGCACAGCCACACCTGGTCCCCAGCACCGATTCTGAGCGAGGAGCAGCTTGTTAAACCTTGTTAAAGCTGCTCCTTCCCAAGCAGATGGGCTGGAGCAAAACAAACAGGAGCCATCCGCGGGCGCTTGGCAGAGCTGGCGCTGGCCTGACGTCAGGGCTGTCCCTGCTCCCCACAGCACAGCTGGAGCAGGGATGACACACTCCTGTCACCTCGTGTGCTCAATTCAAAGGGATGATGGGTTGGTTTGACCTCGGCAGCAGAAGGGAAGGATAGCTGACAGCCAGAGCCCCGGGATGAGGCCTCAACGCAATGTGGGGTGCTTGGCTCTGCTCAGGAACTGCTCCCACTCTTTTCCTCTGGTGGAATGTGGGAACCCAGAACATCCCTCTGGCTGTCCAGGACGGCCAAGACCCCTGCCAGGGGGCTCAGAAGCCCTGGCACGGAACCTAAAACACCTGTGGGTTTGATTATGACCCGTGGAGAAAATTACCAACCTTATACAAGGATCAGCAAGCCACAACTGTTTAAGTAGAATAATAGTGAAGTTATCACAGGGTAAAAAAGTAGATCTCAGGGTTTTGGAATGGGGGTTCAGGAGGCAAGATGGAGGGAACTTGGCGTGCCCAGCCTTTCTCCTTCTTCTTCGTCTTGGCCTCCATCTCCTGCTGTGCTGGTGGCACTTTTGGGTTGGTTTAGAGCAGAAGCTCACTGTCTAACACAGGTGATGGGTATTGGGCAGTAATTGTAAATATTGTACACATAGTTTTTAGTATAAAAAGATAACACCACCTGGGGCAGGCAGAGTGCCTCTGTCTGTCCTGCTGAGCAGACCTTGGCTGGACAGGAGAAAGAATTTTATAGATAAGAAACAATAAACAACCTTGAGACTGAGAACTGAAGAGCTCTGACTCCTTTGAGCGCTGGGCTGGGAAAAGAGAATTTCGAACTTTTCTCCGGGTCACTGTGAGCAGCAGAGATCCTGACAGTGGAACAGCAGTTTGGAGGTCTGAACACCTCAGAGGAAGCCCAGAGTTTCCACTCTACACAGAATGAAGAGCCACCAGTGCTCACAGAGCTGGAGCCTGGCACCCCAGGACTGCACCCAGCACCAGACCCACTGCAGGAGCAGCATATCTGTCATTTCTCACCTCTGCACAAACAGCTCCTGGTGAAATCCTACAGCCCTTTCAACTGCATCCCCTTGCCTGGTGATACAGAGTTTAAAAACACAGCCTGCCACCATAAACTGCCTAGCATGCTTCTGCTGCCACGTGTTTTGTCAGGAGATCAAAACATTTTAGCCTTGAAGACACAAAGTACAACTTCCCCAATCCATCAGGGGAAGAAACACACCCAACAGAAGCACAGTGTTCTCGTGATGTGATTGGAACTCGGCGACCTTTAAGGTTCCTTATAAACCAAATAATTCTGGGATTCTGTGCCCACTGCCAAGTTCAGTGTCAGAGGTAGGAGCAGACCAGGTCTGGTTTTAAACCTTGTAAAAGAACTGCCCTTACACTGAAATTTCAGACTACTGGTGGTCTTTTCACACCACATCCCTTCTCTACACCTCTCATGCTAAGCTCTGATCCCATTTCCATCTAAGTCTCAAACATTAATACTTCCATAGAAAGATGGCTCAAAGAGGGACAAAAATTCCACCTTCACAGCTGTTGCATGAACATTTTATAGCTAAAATCCATCTTTATGTACATATCGAGGCAAAAGGTTTGTCTTTACTTAATTTTAACGATTACAGGCTTGAAATCAGGGCTGTTGCATAAAGATCCAATGCACCCAGAGGTTTTGCTCTTCAGCAAGATGTGAAAAGTTGTCAAGTATGTCAAGGTCAGGGTGGACAGAGTTGAATTGTTACAGACATAAATATTAGATAAAGAGAGACCAAAATATGTACCTTTGATATGTGCAGTGATTTTTTTCCTAAGAGATTCAAGAGAGGTATTAGAGTTAGGAGAAATTTTAGGGTGCAAATACATTAATATATGGTTAAGGACCAAAGAAAAAAGCAATGAAAAAAGAAAGCACTTTTTCCTTTACTTCCCAGCTGAAAGCAGGTGCATTTTAGCAGAAATCATTCATGTAAAACACACAAAGTTTGCATGACATTAATATTTCTGTCCCATACCTTAACAATTTTTCTAATAAATAGCTGGGGCCGTACACGCACCATTAATAAACCTTCAGAATCATAAAAAGGAAGAAGAAAGTTAAGCTAGTATGGCTAATTAAAATTAGTTTGTTGGAAGTTTAATCAATTAGCCCAGAGTTTTCAAGGCAATATTGCTGCTATTCACGCTCAGTGGAAGCACTTTCAGGCAGCCCTTTATTGCAACATCTCAGCTCAGATGACCTTTACTTCATAAAGCACTGAGCTAAACATTTCATACACAGGGCAAAATCTGTTTATTGAAGGATGCCAGGGGACTGTCTTTAGGAATGTGATTTGGCTTCACTTGGGTAATTTACCAAAGACAGAAGAAAGTTGCAAACCTATTTGTAGGCTTCATTTAAAAGCCATGCCATTTCTTTGTAATGCTCCCTTGTCTCAAGACTTGAGCTGTGGTTCTGCAAATAAACCTTCTCCCAGACATGCTCCAGTGATTGTCTTGGTAAACCAAAAAAAAAAAAAAAAACCCACCACAAAACACAGGACAAACAAACAAACATCCTTCCACACAGCAGATGCTTTCTCAATTACTTAATTTGACTTTTGGGTAATTCAGACATGATTTCAGGGAATAATATTTTCCAGACAGAACTTATTTATTAAGCAGTTTGTGGTCGGGCATCAATTAACCAAAACAGGCAGCACATCTTTGGGAGGCATTGGTTTCCCAGTTCAGGGAGGGGGAGAGATAAGGGCGTTGACATTGCCACGGGGTCCCTAATTCCAAGGTGGGTCCCCTGTTGAGGACCCACCCTGGAGCTTGTGAAAGCCCGACTGTTGAAACAGCACCTGACATTTCCCCCTGAACTCTGGAGCATTTGCTGATTCACTGCCCACACAGGGGAAAAAAAGCACATTTACAGCTCACAACAGTGCCCTGCCTGGCTGAGTGATGTGAAACAGATTTCTGGGCTCGCTGTGGAAATCCCAGCACTTCTTTTTTTGCTAATTTGCAGCCCAGTTTTGAACTTGGCTTTTCTGCGGTGAATGGGATGAGCGGTTCCAAACTGCTCTTAAAAATAGGAAGAAATGCGTAAATCCAAAGATAAATAGTGTGAGTTCATCCTACTGTATTTGAGCTGCATGAGTCTGTGTTGGGCGGAGGGGTGAGGCTGGGTATCAGGGAAAGGTTTTTTACCCCAGAGAGTGCTGGGCACTGCCCAGGCTCCCCAGGGAATGGGCAGAGCCCTGAGGCTGCCAGAGCTCCAGGAGAGTTTGGACAACATTGCCAAGGGATTTGGGGTGTCTGGGCATCGAGTTGGACTCAATGATCCTTGTGGATCCCTTCAAACTCAGGATATTCCATGATTCTACTCTGTGTTCTATCCTCTAGTGAGCCTTCCATGGGCATTTTGTACAGCACGGTCACCAAAGCCTGAACCAGGACCAAGTTATCCCATTTATCCCATACAATACTGAGGAATTCCTCAGGAAATGGAAAAACAGCTCTGGAGAAACCTGGTCTAGTGGAAGGTGGTCCTGCCCATCTCAAGGTTCCTTCCAAACCAAACCGTTCTGGGATTCCGGGATTTCCTTTCAGAAAACCAGGATATAGTTACACTTCCCTTCTTTATCTTTCCTATAGTGAAATATTACTCAGTGCTGAAGCTGATTTTGATCTTTAAATGAATCCCAAAACTCATGAACAAGCTTGGTAACAAATGATCCAGTCTGCAAAGCTGCCTAAAATTAACTGAAAAAAGAAACCAAACCACTAAATATTGTGCCATAAAGATTCCATCCAGGACAGTCACCGCTTTCACTATCAAAACGGGATCCAATTTCTCCCTTCCACTCCCTCTTTTCTCCACTTTAAATACAGTTTCATGGTGATTATATTTTTAAGTAAATGTCTGGTACATACCCAGCCATAAAAGAAAAATACCAAGCCCTGTTTTTTCCTAATTAGCTGTGATTGTCTTGTACAAATTCTGGAAGAAGGAGCGCCGCATTGATAATTTCTAGAGGTAAGAAGAATTTCTGGTGAAACAGAAGTGTCCCCCAAATGATATGGGGGATATCCCCCAAGTGACATTTATTATTCTCTTTGACAAATTCAGTGGTTGATCAGAGCAGTTAACTGCAATGCACCCTTTCTGCCAATTCTGGATATTCTTTTAAAAAGATTCTTGCTTGTAAAGAATTCAGATCTAACTCTAGTTTTCTAATCATGAAAACCTCAGTTGTATTTGACAATTCCTGTAAAAGATATATTCCCATAATCTATCAACTAATACACATTTTCAGGAATGGAAACTTATGTAATATGCTATTAAAAGACAACTTGTATTAAAATAGTTATATATCTCAGAATAAAGTGAAATTCTCTGTATGAACACAAATCCCAGCAAAAAGTGAAATACTTTTTAATGCAGTTAAAAATTTCTTGACAGTTTCTTTAAGTTTAAAGGCTTGAAAATAACGAAACTTGCATTAACATTTGCCTATAATCATACATGTACCTATTCTTCAAGTCATAAAAGTGAAAAATACCAGCAATATCCTGAAAAAAAGTCTTAAAAAATAAAAGGCAGTTATGCTTATTCCTAGAAAGTAAATCAGACTTTCATAAATTCCCAGCTGAATGCTGCCAAACCAAATTTTATCAGTTTCTCTCATCCAAACATTCCATTTGCCTTCTTTCCCTCTGTTTTTGGAGTGGGGTTTTTTTGTTTTGTTTTGTTTTTTTTTCCTGAGACTATGAAGTTAGCAGTGTTTATTCAAAACCCCATCCCAAAAGGCAAGGGCTGGGAAGCGGAAAAATTCCCTATATTTATCAAATTCAGTAGCATCAGATAGGAGAGATGAGAATCACTGAGATAAAAACCATTAACTTATGTTTCATATGAAGTCCTGTCTGGCCTTTGAAGTTTGAGAATAGTGGGACAGGACAAAAGTGTGTCTGCAGCTTTTCCATAAACTGTGAGAAGGCTCCTTTTTGGGAAACTGAGAAACTTACTTTTTTTTAAATGACCCAAGTTATGCACACACATTTATATATAAAGTGTCATGAGTTATTTTGGTGATTTTGGACCAGCATCACATAAATAAAACTTAAATGCACAAAAGTCAATATTTTGCTTTTCTACTTCTCAGTCTTTTCCATCAATTACACTAAATAATGAGAATTTGGGAGTTGTTATTACAACCCTACAGCTTCAATTACCTTCATTCCAAAGAACATTTTCAAGCCAAAAAGATTTAAATTAAGAGAAGAAATTTCTAACAAGGTGCTGAAGTTGGTCCCTGTCCTGGAGCAGGTCCTCACACTCATGGCCTCATGGAAGTTAATTCTCCCTGTCATCAAGAATCTTTCTTTTTAACCCATTGAGAACAGAAAAGACTCAGATTTGAGACACAGAAGCAAAATATCAACTGGATATTTCACTGTCTGCCTGTTCTCACCCAAGTTCACCATGGTCAGAAAGATCATAGAGTGCACAAAGAAATTCAGAAGGCAAAAAGCAGATGTCTGGTTAGGTGGGTCTGAAATGCTCTCTCAGGTGCATTTATTGTATTGAATACAATACAATCTCACTGCCAGAGAAGGATTTTAAATACCTAGATCATATCAGGTATCTCTGTCTGGAATAGAACCCAGCGACCAGTTTGGCAAAACCTCAACTACACACGAAGATTAAAAAGAAGCCAAACAAACAAGCAACCAAAAAACCCAAACCAACAACAACAACAACAAAAAAGCAAATTAAGCTTTATAAACTCAGGAGATGCAGGGTTTCTTTTCAGTTTAACTAGAAGCATTAAAGCAATAATCTCCATAACTCTTCAATCAAGCCCCAAGACCAGCAGTTTCTCAAGTGGCAGCACCAGCTTGGACTCTTGTCTACACACACAAACACCAAAGGTAAAACATTTTTTAAATTACTGGGGACCTGTGATGTGCATCCCTGGCATGTACAGGGATTTCCACAATCAGATTCTGTCTATTCTTCCATGTGCCTCCTAATTAGTTTTTCCTAACTATTATTTCAGAGGAAAAGGTCCTCTGGTCCACAGGCAGAAGGAAAGATCCATAATCCTTATTTCCTAGAAGCTACCTAGAATAACTTATAACTTATCCTTGTGGGACAAACCCACAAGGTTTTTATCAAGTTTATTAAAGTCTTCTCCGTGTTCCTGCCTTTCCCTGTTTGGAGATGCCCACATCTGCTCCCAAGCTCTTCTTTAAGATGAGGTATTTTCACTTATGTTCATACTTTGCAGCTCATTATGTTTCCAGACCTGTTCTGTCTCGAGGAGTTTGAGCCATCTGAACCCCTTGGGACATACATCCTTCATGTTTGAAGCTCTCCAGGTGTTAATTTTATCTGAGACAATAGAATCAGCCTTTGAGCTGGAAAAACACAGGAGATGATCTAGGGCTTGGGCCATTCTTTAACTTCCTTACCCATAACAACCATGGTTACATTCCACCCATAGAATTCGAAAAGCAACTGGGAACTGCAAATGAAGTTCTTCCACCTCTTCTCTCTTCTTCAGCACCAGATTTAAGTGAACAAAGGCCTAATTTTCAAGGGAGTTTAACAGAAATCACATTGACATTTAAGGATATTTCAGTTACCACTTTGACATCTAAATAAGTAGCGAGATTCGCAGCCGTGCTTGGAGCAATGGGAGCAGCAGAAGGCTGAGAACATTTGGGAAGCTCTCCCCGAAATTCATAAAAATTAGCAAGACTAATTATAAGCAACTTCATTAAGCTCGATTCTTAGACATTTCAAATGACATCAGGGCTGAGCAAGGGTTTGGAATTTCTCAGGAGCACACAAAATGTAACTGCTTATCTAAAATTCACCTTTCTTTTTTTTTCTTTTTCTATGCCCCAAGCTATTTTCAACTCACAGAGTTAAGAGTTCAGGTTTTGTTGTTGTTACAGAAATTTCCACCATGATGCTCAAGATCACTGGCCCTTCACTGATTGAAAGGTTTACAGGAAATTTCCTGCTCTGCTTCAAAGTGGCTCAGTCCAAAGTGATTGTTTTGAAGAGGACACCCAAAATGAACAACAGCAAGCAGCTACTTATGAGGAATCAATGAAATTTTGGTGCTGGGGGGTGCCATTTCCACAATTTTAACTGTAAACATTACCCAGAGAATCCACATGTTATGCTTGCCTCAATTCCACCAGGGTCTTACCATCTTTATAAAAATTTATTTCTGTGACTACAGTATAAATGGATATTTAACTTTCATCAGGCACACACTGAAAAGCTGATGCCCTCCAATTTTCCTTGCTTATCTATGTTCCTTCTTTATTTTTCACATGTAAATCTTGTCACTTTAGTCCAATTCATAAAGAAACCTGCCTGAAAGGAAGTGCTCAAATTTATTGTTCAGTTTTATTGACTGTGCACCTGAAAACCTACAACTTCATGTGATCAGAAAGCAGATGAATGAACCCAGTCAAGGAAATAAAAATAAAAGGAAATTCAAGGATGAATAAATGGCAACACACAATTCCCCACAGCAGCCTGACCTGAGCATCCCAAGGGAGAATCATTTTGTTAAGAATGAGTGCAGCATGTTTGGGAAACGGTGCGCTGTCAATATAATCTTTACAATTACAGTCCTATGATCAGTGCATCTGGAAAATAACAGTCAAGTGATTAGCCTGAACTTTGCCTGGATCGGGCAATTTTTACACGGCTCTGTCAAATGTCAGGCCTCCTTCTCCCTCACCAATTTCAGCAATGTTGCACCATGATTTCAAGCAGTGAATCATCCAGCCCTGTGCCAACCATCTGTTTTGTCTGCCCCCTCAGTGTCTGGAATGAGATGACGGAGGGCAGGGCAGGATTTCCAGAGTGGCCATTAATGTTCCTGGAGGAGGGGCCCTGGCGACAGATTTTCCATCTGAAATCATGGACTGCTAAAACCTGGCAAGGGCTACAGAGGAGTGAGTGGGAGCATAATGCAAGGAAGAAGAATTAATAAAGGGACAAGGAAAGAACAGAAGGGAGGAAAGGGCTGGGAAAAGGAAATGGGGAGGAAAAGAGGTAAAGAAAAAGTGATGATATGAAGGAAGGAAAGCAAAAAGAAAGCAGAACCCCCCCCCCATCCAAATTCCCCTGCACCTTTTCTGTTGGGTTGGTTTGTTCTTTAGTGAGGAGCAATTATTAAAACAGACTTGCAGTGCCCACTAAAAAATCCAGCAGTCTTGGAAGAGATAGCAAGACGAGAACAGGAAAAAATGACAAACAGAAAAGGAATAAGACAACTCTCAAGAGTTCCATTTTAAGCCAGGTGCCTGCAGAAGAGCAGGGATAAAGAAAATACGGGGCTCTGGGAAGGTGGAAAGTTTGGAACAACAGGGTGGCTGAAGGATCCTTGCAGATACTTCCTTTCACTGGTCATGCCCTACAAACTCCAATTGTCACTCCAAAACATTTCTGAGAACCCTCAAAGTGCAGATCCAGACTTCCTTTAGACAGACAGAAATATTTGGATAGCGAAATAGCACCCCTGCCACAAAACAATCCCCCAAATGTAAGAAAAAATAAATATCAATATTTTGGGTAGAATGATGCAAAAGCAAACCAAAGCACAAACCAAATATACAAACTCCATCTTCACTTTCTGTTTTCCAAGCATTTTCCTACATTGTCCCATTGTGATACTGAGCACAAAACTGAGAAATTCATTCCCCTGGTCAATCTTTCAACAGTACAAGCAGAGATGTCCCTCAGCAAAAAGGAGGGGTTGTGAATTGCACATGAATGAAGAGAGGTAGATCAACAAATTGGTCTCAGTTTCACTAAAGAAAGCAAAATATTGCTACAGAAATGTATTGTGCTTTTTTATAGTTATCAAAAATGCAGCATAAATCTAAGTCTGTGACAGTAAAAGCATTTCTCTGAATATCAACTCATTTTCTCAAGTAGACTAGTTGGGAAATCCAACTTACTACTATCCAGAAATAATTAATTAGCTCCATAAACCTAAATTGTACCATTTGATCTGTTGTCAGAACATTTGACATCCATAAAATAATAACAATATTAAGCACTTCAATCATGTATAAGGAAGCAGTCCCTGAATTGTGTTACTTGGCTAACCCAGAGGTATTGTTTTGCCAAATTCGGACAAATATATCACTATTAGAAGAGTTCTGTATTTCACACAAGTCAATGTGTAATGCTGCTGCTACTGAACAGCACAATGTTTCCCCCTAAGCATCACCAAAATATTTTTAATATGCATATTTTGTGAGATAAAAATACAGCATCCAATTTTTTATAGTATTTGTAGCTTTCTGGGGTGACTATTGCTAAAAATAACTTTCTGAATGTTTATTTCTATGATAGGACATTTTAAATATTATTTATGTACTCTATAAAAAAAAACCTTGAAAAAAAAAGAACAGTTCAAACACTAATTTACCTGGAGTAAGTGGATAAATTAATTTTTTTGAGGGGGGAAGTTAGATAAAGGCTACAAAAATCTTACTTACAGCACTATAATTTATTTCCATTAAAAATTACAGTATAAATATGGTAACTGCTTGCAGGTGGATTTTTTTATCCCTCAAAGTAAATTTTGGTGAACGACTCCAATTAAAAAAAAAATCCAAAATATTTTATTTTATGTGACAAATATAAGTTAAAGATTTTTGAACAGGAATGAACCAAATTTTTAAGCAATCATCAAGTTGTGTTCCGATTTTTGCATCCTCGATTTTGCACCTGCAGTCAAGCACAAAATTGTGGGCACAGTCAATTGTGAGAGCATCTCACTGTTTGATTGTACCAGCAAATTAAACAGTAACTGGTGATGCCTGGCTGCTGTCTGCTGCACCCGTCATGGAGCTCAACGGCAAAATTAAAATAAAAGCTTTTAAAATAGAATGTGTTTGCATCTGAAGAAAGTTCCCAGGGTTCTTCCTGCAGTTAATGGCACATTCACACACTGGATTGGCTGGAAGCGGCCAAGGGACTCCTTTGTGAGCTGAACCTGCATCAAGATCATTTTGAAAAGCAAACTTGTATTTGGATTTACAATCCTAAGGTAAGTTTTCCTCCTACATAGGCCCCCAGCTGATTTTCAGCACTTCTTTTCAGTTGTGACCCTTTCCATCCTCAAAGTTCACAGCAAAGGTAAGTAAATACAAATATAGACTTGGTGGATTGTTTCTGAGACAAGGCAGTAAATCAGTCCAATTTTCAGCTTTAAAATCTATGGATATGTGACCATTCCTATAGCCCACTCCTGTCTATCCAATTTTACATACAGTTTTCCTATCACAACCCCAAAAATGCATCATTCCCGTTCAGAATAAAGTTTGCCCACCAGTTCAGCTTGACGTTATGCTGCAGAGACATCTCCTTGTCACTGTTTTTGCTTTGTGACAGCTTTCAGGAGAAGCTATTACTACTCACAGCAGTAGATTTGACAGAGAAAAATACGACTTTCATAATTAATCTGCAGTGACTTTGTTGCTCTTAGAGAAGAGTCGGAGACTCTCACTTTTATCCCATTTCTATATACCCTGTAAGACATATTAAGCAGTCAGGGACAGCAACAGGCTACCATTAATAGCAAAGGGGACCTGTTTGAGACCTCTTTGCCATCCCAATCTGATTGTCTTCTTGCAGTTTTGGGAACAGAAACTCTTGTTTCCATGTGGAATATGAGCATTCACCACGCTCAAATGCCAGGACACTTCCACCACTTCCCTATGGCTTCTGCAGTTTCCTTTCTTCAGGACTCCTGTATTTCTCCTCTACTATCCCTTCCTTTTCTCCTCACCCAAAAGGAAGTTGTTCTCAACATTCTTAGTTTCATAAGGGGCCATTTTGGGCAAAATTGTCCCCTCACATATAATTCACAACACTGATTATTCCAGTATTTTGTAAATCACAAAGTCATGGAATGGTTTGGATTGGAAGGGACACCAAAACTCACCTCATCCCACCCCTTAGTATGGGCAGGACAACTTCCACTATCCCAGGGTGCTCCAAACCCTGTCCAACCTGGCCTTGGACACTTCCTGGAATGGGATCTTCACAAATAAGGCGATGAATATTTGCTCAGTGCTTCTTTCCCCAGTGCTGGTACAGCTCAGTGAGGCCAGCCCATAGCCCTGAACTTGGGTATACTGGAAAAAAGTGATTGCTTCATTTTTATGGGGCAGGGAAGAGAAAAATAACACTAAAGGGGCAGGCAAAAGATTACTGGATCAGTGGGAGCATCCAGAGATTGCAGTACTATGAGAAGACACACTGCTTTAGGAGAGAGTCAATGATACCTAAAATTTCATTAGGATGGCCTCTAGATTTTGATATACAACCAGTCAGAGTTCAGCCAACTCTGATCTGGCTTAAACTGAATATCATGTATCATTTGATTCATATTAATAAGAAAATAAATTTCCCTTTCCACCCAGAAAGATCAAATAGCATATAATAATAAAAAGAATCTGCAATAACTTTTATTTTTTGAGTAAGATTGATGAGTTTGTTCTATTTCTAATATTAGCCAGAAGTCTTTGGGAGACAAGAAATATGCAAACATTTCCCTGAGAATCAATCAAACAAAATAGTAAATAACCTCAAAACTTTGTTTTGTTCTTCTAAAGATTGAAAAAATCGAAAATTCTTTGGTTTCTTGTCCTCCTTTCAGTCTCTGGTGGGTGAGGCTGCCCATGTTTGTAGTTAGGCAGCCAGCTAAAAGTCACGATAAAAGCAAATGTTGTAAGTACAAAGCACAGAAAAGCCCAAATCTTCCTTTAATGCTTTACTAGCACTTCACTAATAGGCCCATGGGGTGCAGTCAGTCAATAATAACCCAATAAAATCAATAACGATAAACAAGAGTCAGTGTTCTAATAAAAGCAGAATTTTTAAAATCCAAACCAGCTGTTGCAGAGCTGTGCACAAACACAGGCCTGGTGCAAGGGCTCGCTCTGCTTCCAAGGATCCCTGTTCAGCTGCCAGTCCCACAGGCAGCTTCCTTGGAGGAGGCAGAAGAGATGGACACCACACCATCAACATTTACTGCCAAGGTGAGCACACACATTTATTGCTTGCTTTCTTCCGTGATTTTAATGATACTCTGAGTTTGGGCAGTTATTTTGTTGGTTTTTTTGGGTTTTTTTCCATATTTACTTCATGAGATTTATTTGATACAAAAACTGGGAAGATTTTTCTGCACTATTTCCAAGCAGAATAGAAGACTATTTATAAGGACTTTAGTCAACTATGAAACACCTTTCTTGGGTTACCTTTCCTATATAATTACTCAGGTAATAAATTCAGTGTGCCTGTCCCCAAAGGAACAGCCACACACTATAGAAAGTTATTTGGAGAGATGAGGAAGAACAGAACTGAAAAATCAGAGGTAATACCTTGGCTGTCATAAAATTAAGAAAGATCTGCTCTTATTAAATGATTTTATCTGATCGTGTCACTTTTGCTTTTAAACTCCACAAATATATAAATATATATATATATTTTTATATAATATATATTTTATATATATATATATATATATATATAAAAGTGGAGAAAAATAGCAACAAGTATCTCAAAGATTACCATAAGTTACTCTGTCCTGCTCATAAAAAGAGATTCTTGCAGCCTTGGAAGGTTGATTGCAACCTTGTCTGTGCTACAGGAGGAAGGCCTAAGACCAAAGGCTCAATCCATCTCTTAGGGAAAAAAATTCAAAATACCAAAATTTATACAGCTTTTAAGATTATTGAAATATGCAAGGAATATTAATTGTCTCTGACTTTACAACCAAGCCTAACTTCATATTTTAATGTTATTCCTTTGATGTGTACAGTTTTTATTTATTTTTAGAGGGGAGAGAACTTAAACACAGGTTCGTGCTTCATCCCAGTTTTATACATCACACAAAGCTTTAGAGTACTTTGATTTTCCCACTAAAGGCACCTCGGCTTCCAAACAGAAATACAAGACATATGAGACCAGAAGTGGTTCAGCCTAGAACAGATACCACCAATGAGAAAGAAACTACTGCTTGAAATCTTCAGCTGGTGACATCACAAAACAGGGAAAAAAAAACAAAACAACTTGAACAAATACCAACTACCGGCATGGACACAAAGTAATGTCCAAATAGGTTACTACCACAAAGAGAAGGGAGTGAGAGACTCTTAGCAAAGGAATAGTGAAGTAAATGAGTTGTACGCATCTACTAAAAATTGTCCTAAAAATTTTTTGCAAGACAAACTCTTCACCCAACTTGCTTTGCTGAGTGTTTGGCCAGTGCACAATAAAGTGTGACCAGGAACTGTTACACAGAGATTCTACCAAAATCTGATACCAGACTGATACCTTGAAATCAAAATTAAAGCTGAAGGGAAGTAAAGGTTTTAGCCCATTTTCAGTGGCACAGGTAAGAAAGGAAGTCACAAAGGCTACAACTCTTGTGGAAAAAAAAAAAAATAATTTTCAGCACTTACACCATAGTTGGATATCCTGATGAAAATTCTTCATCAGACAGACTTGGCTCTCACTTATACTCAAAAATCCACCCCTTTAATGGCACAAAGGACGTGCCCTATCTTTTCCCTATCTACCCTTAGACATATTTCCTTAACTGGGTGATGAAATTTATCTTCGAATATACAGCTTCTTCTGAATGCTCTCTGACAAACCCCATCAAAAAGTGCTCTGTTCTGCTCCAATCATATGTGGAGTAATGGTTTACTCATTTTCTGCATGAAAAGATGGGCACAGTACTTTGCAGAAACCATCAAACCTCTAATTTCGTGTGCTCTTCCTACAGTGCTCCTTTTGCCAACATCATTAATTGCACATGCCTCTGCCGCATATACTAAGAAACACAGGCCTGGCCAAAAGCAGTTCCTGGCACCATCACCACTCTGATATATGCACTTCAGCTTAACAATATTATCAACACATGGCTTTGAATCTTACTCAAAAAACAAAAAGAAAAAGTTTCACCATCTCTGCTACTAGTGGAGAAAGGAAAAGTTCTCCAGTTCGAGGTATTGTTTAAGAGGGAGCAGAGAACACCTTATTAGCACCAACTGAGGGGCCACAGCTTATCCTTTTGGCTGAAGTAGAGTGGTACAAGGTTTCCAATATCCTTTAAGACGTCCATTATTTCACCATGGAGACACAAGGCCAAGCTTTTTGTGCATTTTTATGAGGGAGAGGTGTGGACGTCCAATCAGACGGAAAGGCGCGGTTACGTGCGCACGAAATGAATTACGCCGACGTCTGTTATAAATCTTTAACATAGCTCAGGAGATCAATTAAGATGCTCAAGCAGCTACAAAAAGGATGATTGAGGCAAATGGCAACATCAGGATGACCATATGGTAAGGGAACGCCAGAACTGCGTGGACATAAAACGCGAGCCATCGGAGCGCCACCGCTAACGAAACAGCGAGCGGGAAACGAGGCAAGATAGCCGGAGGAATACCAGGAGGAGGGAAGAACAGCTTGGGATGCACGTGCAGCATTCAGTGGCATCAGGCTTAAAAAAAGGAAAAGTGCCTTCCTTGTTCCTGTAAGTCACAGGTTCAAGGTGTTGGTGCGATGCAGAGTGAACGATCCCAACAGCAACAGTGTCATGAAGGCGTGGCTGAATGCTTAAAATAATTATATTCAATACAGGACCATCAGCTGTAAACAGCAGTGATTTTATCATCTTTCCCCTGATCCACAGGGATGGAATGAATCAACTGACTGGCCCTTTTGAACACCTCAGACAGTTCCTCCCAAGATTGCTCCTTGAGCTGCCATTCCAGGCGCCACCACCTCTGCAGGACACAGCAGTCCATGGACAGCCTGTTTCCTGTGCAGCTGTGCCTTTTGAAGGTGATAACAGACCATTAACTCATCACTGTGCCTCCAAGGTTAAAAGTCTTTCATTTCCTAAGTTCAAATTGCTGAACTGCAATAGAGGACTGAGTCTAACTTTGCACAGCAATCCTAAACCAATACTGGGAACAAAAGGAGCAGCACAAGGTGCAAAATATCCCCAACACCTGGTTAGGAAGAGGAAGCAGTGCAGAACCCACCCTTTGCTGAGCACTGTTCCTTCTCCAAGCAGGGGACAGCATTCTATTCACAGTCTCAAGAATTTATAAAATAATTTCCTCTTTAGTGACATTAAATTCTGATCTGAAGATTAGGTTTGCTTAATCTGATGATTAAGCTCATTTCCCTCCTACACTTACTCTAAGAGCTGACTTTAAATAATCATAGTAAAAATATTTCTATCACATTTTACAAGGTTGGGATTGTTTCACCCTCTTTGATGTCAGAAATATTAACAGGAAATAATGGACTTGAGACCACATTTAGCCCAATTCTTAACAAACTGTCCTCAAGTGCCAAAAATTTAAGAGTACTCAATATTTTTAATGTTTGATTTTCAATGATCCATCTTTAGATTCAGTTCTTTTTGCTTACTAAGCAAACACTGTGCATTAAATTTACAGAAATATGGTCATTTTCCATGTTAAAAAACACAAGAAACATTTTGATAGAAAAAAAATAACTAATTTACAAGACTGTGCTACTGTCTACTCAATGTAGAAGACTTTTTTAAAAGGAGGGGGAAACTGAATAAATGATTTTGCTTTCAATTCTAGCCTGTTCAGTGACTGAAGTCAAAACCAGTGAAAGATGATGTTGTCAAGGTGAAGGAGAGTATTAAGACATTTTGAAAATTAACTTCTAGATATAGAAAAATCACTAGAAAGATTTTTATTGATTAAGAGTTATTCTTTTTTTACTCTGTGGGCATGTCCTGTTCTACCCCCGGAGACAGATGGAAGGGTTTTACACATGGCTTTCAGTCTGTTGAGATTCATGTGAGCACCTGCCAGAAATTCAGCAAAAGACCCAACAAACTCTCATTTGACTTAACAGGAAAGTGGGGAGAGAAGGCCACATTAATGTTTGGACAAACATTTTGTGTCACAGCTTAAGAGGAGGACACATAAAGAAGATCTAGATTAGATATTAAGGGGAAATTCTTCCCTTGGTGGGTGATGAGGCCTTGTCCAGAGAAGCTGTGGCTGCCCCTGGACCCCTGGAAGTGTCCAAGGCCAGGCTGGACGGAGCTTGGAGCACCCTGAGATAGTGGAAGGTGTCCCTGCCATGGCAGGGGTGTCACTGGATTGGATTTGAGGTCCTTTTCAACCCAAACCATCCTGTGATAACTGTATTTGATGCAATAACAGGCCAGATCAGCCAGCCATCCCGGTCCTCAGACCCTAAAAACCAAACCTGTCCATTCAGTCAGAGGAAACAGCCTATGAAAGGTTCAGGAACACCATTTTTGGGCATTTTATCACCAAGCAACCAGAGAGTTTTTGCTCCCCTCTGACTTGGGCACAGAGCCCTGATGGCAGCTCTCCGACTCTCTTCAACAGAGCAAAAGCTGAATTTCTGCCTCTAGTGGAGGGAGAAGCAAATAAGTGGGGGAAACAGCATCCCCTGAGTGATTGCCAAGAATTCCCACAAAAAATAAACACAGTCTGGTGGTTATGTTCTTAACAGCTGTGTTAATGGGGTTAAAGAAACCTTAAAGAAACTCTGTCTTTTTTTAAATGAGCCCTGTTCTTAAAAACCTGATACGGTACAAGTTTTGCTTTTAAACCCAGTGTGGTTTGCAACTGAGAAAAGGGCCATGGAGATTCCTGAGGGAATGGGCAGGGGCCTCTGTCCCAGGAGAGCCATGGGCTGCAGGCAGGACAGTGAATTCCAGCACTGTGGAAAGTTTCAAGATCTTCTTACACAGAGTTTGTGACAAGCAAAGCCCTGCACTTGGGTGGAGCAGCTCTGTGTGGCACCTCTTGGTTCTCTTCTTCCTTATATACCTTCATTTCAATGATATAGACTTTAAAGTCAGATTTTTTTTTTTTATCATAACTGATGTTGCTTCTATTAAAAACTCCAAACAAAAAAAAACCCAGCTGCACAAAACTAAATTAACTTAGAATTTTTTAAAAAAAGTGTTTTTCATTCAGGTTTTGTTTTGCTTGTGCAAAGATCTCATGGGATGAAATTTAGTGTAAGGAATTACCACCTCTGATCCTGTCTCCAATCCCTTCTCAAAATAGGCAATGGTCCCAGTCCAATGTCAATAAAACCATTTTCCTTGAAATAAACCATGGCAGGGCAATGCTATGAAAGGCACCAAAGCAAAAGAAACACAACTCCATGGATTGCAATCTGTAGGTACTTCCAGTGATTACAACATCAGCTCTTGCTTTCTCAACTCATTTATTGGTATTTCATAGCCCTAGTTCTTGTGGCAGGGGTTTGGTTATCCATTGTTGTAGCATGTTTGTTATTGAATCCTCTGGATTTCTGAGGAGGTGGAAAAGCAGCATTTACTCAGCAAAGTTGTCTCCTTGGCATTGTTAAGACAGTTCAGAGCCTTGGAGTAACATCACCTTGGCTGCCTTTGGTGTGTGCTTTGGACCTGGTGAGATCTATGGGCATGAAAAGGGGATGCACAGCACCCAAAATTAATTTAACTGCTAATTAGCTTAATTAAAATAACTCAGAGGAGAGAGAGAGCAGCTATTGATACTTCCCAGGGAGTGCAAGGACATGGGTTTTGTTTGCAGACAGCAAACCTTTTACCCAGGTCCCCCATCCTTTACATGGGTCTAACAACTCCTCTAAAGCCTCATCCTCTGACACCAGCTCCAGCTCTCATCTGTAAAAACAACAAATAAATGTGGAAATACACAAGTAACACTGCTGTGCCTCTTTCATCTGGTCAGACTCCCCATCTGGCATCTCTCCTGAGACCTCCTACACAGCACAGCCCAGCATCACTGCTGCCTCTGACATGAGGCCAGAGAGGGTAAGGAGAGGAAGTTGTCCCTTCATAACCCCAAAGGGACATGCCATGGGCCAGGGACACGAAGGGATAACCACAGGAACTGTGCAAGGGAAGTTTTTTATCCCCTGGCTCCTAAATCCACTGTCTCCTTGGGCAGAGAGTTTGCCTTCACATTACTCCTGTTAGCACAGAGGTAACAAAACAGCCATGACCCAAATCCTTGGCACGCTCTCACACCAAGGACACCACTTCAGCCTCACCAAAAAGTCCAAGGAGATATTTTTCAAGCTGTATTCAATCTGCCAAAATACAACACATTATTCCACAGCATCTAGGAGAGAAAAAATAAAGCAAGTCCTCAGCACGAACAGCAACAGCAGTGGGGTCTCCCTGAGCAGCGCATCTTGGAGAACAGTGAATCATTCCAATCTCCCTGCAAATGTCAGCTGCCTGATTCCCCATGTCATCTGTGGCTCTGAAATGGTTTCAAGCAGGACCTGCTGTCGCTGCAGGGGGTGAGCAGAGCTGTCACAGGAGGGATGGAGAGTCTGGAGCTGGGCAGGGCAGCAGAAGCACCTTCACACCTCGCTGCCATCGGCCACTGCCACAGCTGCACAGATACAGGGGATGTTCCTGGAGCTGGAACCTGCCTGGAGCCAGCTCTGTGCCCAAGGAGGAGCTGCTGGAGCTCTGTGCACCCCTCTGCTGACAAAACATTGGTGGCACACTGCGCATAAACACCCATGCCAATTCTCAGTTCTCAGTTACTCAATACAGGTAACCTATTGTGGTGTTTGTGAGGTCCCCAGGACGAGCTGAGAGATCTGACTCCATGTCCTTAGAAGGCTGATTTATTATTTTATGCTATTATATTATATTAAAGAATGCTGTAGTAAAACTATACTAAAGAAAGAGAAAGGATACATCAGAAGGTTTAACAAGAATGAACAATAAAAACCCATGACTCCTTCCAGAGTCCCGACACGGCTGGCCGTGATTTGCCATAAAGTTAAAACAATTCACGTGGAACCAATCAAACATTCACCTGTTGGTAAACAATGTCCAAGCCACATTCCAAAGCAGCAATCAAATAATTATTGTTTTCATTCCTCCCTGAGGCTTCTCAGCTTCCCAGGAGAAAATCCTGGGCAAAGAGGATTTTTCAGAAAATATTATGGTGACAACCTGGTGTCTCCTGTTATCAGAAACACAAGCTCCTCCTCCTGGCTGAGGTGCCAGAACAGGTATCCAAGAAAGGTTGTGGCTGCCTCATCCCTGCAGGTGTTCAGGGCCACGTTGGATCCCCATCCCCATTTTGAGCAGCCTGGTGGGGTGGAAGGTGTCCCTGCCTGCAGCAGAGGGTTGGAACAAGATGAGCCTTATTTAAGCTCCCTTCTAACCCAAACCATTCTGGGATTCTGTGTTTCTACTCACAGTTACAGATGGACATGCCCAGACTGAGGCCAGCACTGCAGATTCCAGCTGCATTTCCTATAGCTGGCATCACCTGTGTCACAGAATCCCAGGATGGTTTGGGTTGGAAGGGACCTTAAACATCATCCCATTCCAGCCCCTGCCATGGGCAGGGACACCTTCCATTATCCCAGCTTGCTCCAAGCCCTGTCCAGCCTGGCCTTGGGCACTTCCAGGGATGCAAAGGCAGACACAGCTTCTCTGGGCACCCTGTGCCAGCACCTCCCCACCCTCACAGGGAGGATTTTTTCTAAATCTAAACCTGTCCACAGTTTGAAGCCATTCCTTATGTCCTGGCACCCCATGCCCTCTCTTTCCATCATTCTTATTGTCTCCTTCACAGACTGAAAGGCCACAATTAGCTCACCCCAAACTGAACAAACCCTGTTCTCTCAGCCTTCCCAAGGGGAGGTATAGGGTCTCCAATACACAAATGCCTTGGCAGCCCTTGATTCCATCAGCCACACAGCAAAAAGACCATTTGGAGAACAGGTACCACCAGCTTCTGGGTGACACCAGTGCAAGACCTTTTCCCTGCAAAGCAGAGAAGATGATAAAAGAAAAGTCCTGGAGATGATCCTACTGCAACTTGTGCATGCACTAGTGGCAGTGTAAGAATTGGAATAATCTCCTTCCCAGCTGGCTTGTAACAAAGCTAAAGGAGAAGTTTAAACCTCTGTAGATACAACCCTCAAATTCTACTCCATGCACGTTAGATGCCCTCAGGGAGATGTTGTTGCAGCTGTGCCTGATCCTACCTTTGAGCAAGTTTTTTTCTTGCTGCCCTGAAACTGCCTGAAAGCAACTTCTTGTAACTATTTAATTAGAGGTGACTGCCACTGCAGAGTGCGGCCTTGGGAAATAAGTCACTTGTACATTGCCACCTGGAACTGCTGCCATGCCAAGCATGGAGCTCCATCCAATGCAGCAGGGAAAGGGCTGGAGAGGCTGCAGGAGCCTCCTGAGCGTGTCCCAGGAGGGATCAGAACTCTCTCTGCTCTACCCCCTGCCAACATTTCAGCTGAAGCCACAGGCTAGAGGTGGGAAATAGCTCAGCCATATCCTGCTTTGTTCATGCAGACTTAGCAAGCGTGAACCTGTCTTTAAATAAATGCACACAAACTGAAAATTATCTTCTACCAAGCAAAAAAGAAACCCTTCAGCTTTAGAGTTTCAAAACAGTCCCTTCACTTCAAGTAACTCCTATTTTATTTTATTTTTTTTTTTATGGTTTGAACACAAAATTCAGCAAAATCCCCTGCCTTCTTCTGTCCTAACTTTGGCTGAAAATTGTGAACCAGTGTGACTGTTAAATTTTTGGGGGGGAGAAAATTTGGAACCAACTATGGACAAAAGCACCAGCTGAAAGAACAGACCTGCCAAGGAGTCTCCCCTGGCCCCCAGACTTTAATACCAATGATCCCTGACACAACCTGATCCAAGAGAACCTTGGGGACAGAAATGAGCAGGATACCTCTGCAAGGGAAACAAACACCATGCTAAATCCTTCAGAATCTGAAGAATGGTTTTACCACGGCACCTCCACTACCCACATGCAAAATAAAACTGATGAGAAGAGTCAAAGGGAATGGGAGACCCCACCACTGGGCAGGAGACAGCTTAGTCAAGACAGAAGGCAGCCTTGAGTGTTCAAAGAGCTGTTCTTTGGCCCCTTCTTCTCATACCAGATGGATTTTCTGGCTGAGACTTATCTGTAATTTTCCTCATAGCTACTTTACAAAGGGAACAGAGCAAAGAAACCACTTGGATCTGGTTTCTTAGAACAGGAGAGAGAATATCCTCAGTGCTGTTTTGGATCTCGTAAGTCACAGGAGGCACCTTACCCCTTACCTCCCAGTTCAAGTGTTCCTTGCATTTCCTTGATCACAATCCAGTTTTTGCACTTTCCACTTGACTCTAAATTCCACAAAAGAGCTTGATTAGGTTCAAAAGTGGAGCTCAGGAAAGCTTCAGAAAAATCTCCTGAGTCTCTTAAATGTGTAAGCTGGAAAATCCATGTGGTTCCAGGTGCTCCCACCAGAACGTGGGAATACCAGCTCGCCCCAAAGCTGGAACCAATCCAGCCACCTAAACACCATCAAACCAGGGATGCTGGGAAAGGACTCTACACACGCAGGTTTTTCATCTGGCCTCATCCCAGTGATGTTCTGGCACAGACCCAAAGGTGCCCAAACGCTTTGGTGTTCTAATCCGCGTTAAAGCCCTTGCACAGAGCTCTGTTCCACACTTCCCAAATCCTCTTTTCTCTTCAGCAGACAAAGCCCCCCGATTTTCATACATTCCAGAAATGCCTTATGTTTGATCCTAAAAGCAATGATGGCTCCACTGTCGTATTTTTGATGTCAACAGTGTCACACATCTGTGACCTTCTCACCTGATCCCCCCATGGAAAGCGAGGGCGTTACAAAAGTGTTGCACAAATTGCTCCCAGCAAGCAGAGCTTTCTCCAATAAAGTATCACCAGTCAAAATTCCTGCACTTTCTGGGTTTTTAAGGGTGAATTCCAATTTGGTGGGGTTTAGGGATACAAACAAGGACCCGGCTTTGATGTGTAAGTTATCCTGGACTGCTGAACTAAAAGAAATAACTCAAAATTTGTGTGCCCCTGACAAATCTGGCATCGGGCAGCCCCCACAGCCATCCTGGCTGGGCACTGAGCTCTGACAGATCTCCCACACTGACCCAAAATCTCCTTGATACCCCTGGAAAAAAAAAAAAAAAAAAAAGATTGTGTAGGGGTTGCTTGTGTCGAGCAGCTTCCTACAACGTGGTCCAAAAACAGGAGAAACTGGACTGAGAGTTATTAATAAAAAAACATGTGCCTCAAAAATAGGATAACTTCTCTACCAAGTTTTGGCCAAAAAGCTTTTAATACTATTTATAAAGTCATTAAATCAGTCATTTATTCTTGCTGCCCATTGGCTTGTGCATGCATAAGAGACTCACTTTTTTCATGGTATCACTCCAGTACTGTACTTCCTTTTCTTTACTTTCAAATATTCCCACTTCACATGAATTTTAATGTCACATATCAGTTAGGCAAAAAAAAAAAAAAAAAAAAGTACTCAGAACACTGAATCTACCAAGTTGTTTTTGGAAACTCTTGGAAAACTGTAACACTACTGAAAGAAACATCAAAAAATAAGTGATCCCTAAAAAAAAATAAAAAAAGGAAACCCCCTACACACACATGCACGTCCTGATTCATTCCCTACTACAGCAGATTTTAAGGAGAATATACTACTATAAAAGAAACATATCCTCACTTTTGAAGCCATTTTCAATATACACAGAAATAGTATTTATACCTCCTCCATGCCTTATCTTCTACAACTTACATCTTTTACTGATGCTCACAGCTGCCACCTCCTCAAACACTGGGTCTATTCTTTAGTGAAAACCTTTCTAAAAATACAGAGGTGGAAAATTACCTTGCACTTTAAATCTATTGTGTCATTGAGGACGGGAAATGAGAAATAAGGGAGTTTGGAAAGACACTCTCAGGCCAGAGAGATATTAATCTGTAATACAAACCACGTAAACATGTCATCTCTAAGAGGTACACGAGGCATAAAAGCAGTTTAATGATACACACGGCGTTTTGCAAGCCCCAAATCTTACAGGGTCATTGTCATTTCCATCCTGCCACAGAGGTTACAGGCAGCGGGGCCACAGCATTCCCCGAGACCTCAGCAGCGACCTCCAAATTTTTTCTGTGTCCCTTTCACTCCACTTCCAGCTCCCGTGTGGCCAGCCCAGCATCCTCACGATCCACGAGCCCCACAGTGTGTCCCTTCTGGGACAGGGCCACCCCACAGCATCCCATGGCCCCAGCAAGGCGGGGCAGGGACCGGCAGGAGGAATTACCCCAACTTGCCTTTGAAGATTAAATCCTATCTCCCGGATTTTCTTTACATGCTGACAAAATATTGTTTTTCACCGTTTTGAGGATCAGGTCCTTTCTAAGATTAAAAAAAAAAAAATTAAAAATAAAATGTGTAATGACTGCTAACAGTGATTTTTATCCGTGGAAAGCTGCATGTTGCAGCAAGGGTGCATCAACCTCAGTGAACTCACTGCCAGAGCAGCTTCCTGGAGTTATTACAAAATTCAGTTTCAGACTTGCTTGCAAGAAGACCACAAACCTTAATTAGTGCAGTAAGAGAGGAGTGGGGGGGGACAAGCCCAAAGCCTCCTTCTGAATAATTGTCTATTTGTTTATCACTATTGCTTCCATGGGCTAATTATTTGCTTAAGAAAATACCTTTAAAATTCCCCTAGTAAAAAAATATAAATAAATAAAAAAATTAGTCGTTTGTTTTCCCAGTGTGGGGTTTATACTTCTAAGTTTCAGCAACACAACGTACCAGATATTTCATGTTACAGATGGTTGTGGGGAACCAGAAATACTTGAGGGAGGAAGGGCAGGCTGTACTTTTTGTATCTCTTACCGAGAGCTGATGCCTTTTCAGCAAGAAATTCTGCAGAATCGCAGTGGCTCACGAGCCCTTCTCCAAAACCTGAATGAAGAGGCAGCTCCAGAGGCCGTGTTAATTGTGCTGGAGTGCCTGCTAATGTCGTGTTGGAAGCTGCACTCGTGGCTCCAAAACAGAGGCTAAAACTTTATAGTTTTATTTAAAAGTTTGGTGGCACTCAGGACGTCGTTGGGATGCGCCCGAGAAGCGGCAAAACCCAGAGCTGCTTCTTCATCCCCCCCAGCCTTTGCACAGGTACCAGGTCTCCCTTCTACATGCTCCAAGCCTCCCTTTTTTGTGTTAACAATTAATCACGACACACATTTCAATTAGCGCTCCAGCCCTGTGATCAACGACCCGCGCGCCTTTGAAACACGGGGCAGCTCCATCCCCGCAGGAGGAGCCACCAGAGCCCTCCGTGCGGGTTCCAAAGGGTTAACCCCCGAGCGAATTCTTCAGATGTGTAATTTAATACTTCATAACTGCTGAAAATTGGAGCCCACATAATTTATTTTCTTTGGTCCGGGCACATTTGCCTCATGCTTGGCTGTGGCTGACTTCAGAGAGAGACACACCTAAAGCCCTCAAGTGTCCCAAGTGGCCCGTGTCAGTTCTGCGGAGAGATTGTGGTGCTTGGAGGCAGCCCAAGGATTAGGTGTTCCTGAGAAGGCTTTTTTGGCTCCACGAAGCCCAGGGATGCCATGGGAATAGCCCAGGGATGCCATGGGAATAGCCGCGCATCCACGGGAGATGCGAGCGCCGCGGGACGGCCCTGGCGCAAAGGTACACATGAAAATAAACACGTGAAAATAAACACAAGTGCCACCAAAAAGCACCGAGGGGGAAGGAGGGATTGCTGAGAGGAGACAGGCAAACAATTGCTTCATTGTGGAGCCCGAGTGAGGAATCGCAGATCCGAGCTCCACCTACAGTCCCCTTCGCAAAGCTGACTCCGCTGCCTGCTCCCGGGTTTTTTTTCCTTTAATTCTTATTTTTAATAGTTCTATTTTAGTTTATTCAACAATTATTTTCACTGCACAAAGCGACCTGCGTTTCTACTTCAGCTGAGCGTGCACACAGCCAAAGCTATTGCATTGTGTCAGTACTTTTAAGGTTAGTTTACTTTCTGTATTTTGAAAGTAAATAGCCTGCTTTTTCCTGGAATTTATTTTAGGATTCTGTCCCTATCGCTGGCTTTCATTTGCCCAGCTTCGTATCGTCTGAAAGTATTTCACATTTTTATTGCAGCTTGATTGCAGTGCAGCAGTTTCATCATTCCGGGAGAAAAAAAATATATATAAAAAAATGTTTGTCTAAATTGTACTCTTGCCCTCCTTAAAATAAAAATAAATTAAATCAAGCTTCATACATGACTGAGGTTGCAACTTTTAAAAGCAGTAGCCCAGCCTCTGAAGGCATCAAGGAAAATATTCATTAAGAAAAAAAGCCTTGGACACAAATCTCAGCTCTGATGTTGGTGCCCATGGGGTCCCTCCCATCCCATTACCTAGGATGCAGCTTTCCCAGAAAGGAGATGGAAATCCCTCCTGAAAAATGCTGGATGCACAACCATTGGCCCTCAGGAGTTTGTCTGGGCAGGGCACCAGAACAAGGCCAGCCTCCCACACCATCCATGGGGAGGAAATGCCACCAACTGGGCAAACAGGACAGAGCTACAGCCAAAACTCATCTCCACCTGACCCAGAAGGGATTAGAACATTAAAAGGTGGGGTCCAGCTTCTGAGCAACTCCTTCACCCATCCTAATGGTTGGACTCAAAGATCTGAGAGGTCTTTTCCAACCTGCACAACTCCATGATCTCCTGCCATCCCCTACACCTGATGTGTAGAGCACCTTATACAAGGAGCTCTGTCTTTGGTGACAGAAGAAACCAAAACCAGAATAAGCAGGTACTTTGAGCACACTGTGCTCCTTTCTGATAGTTCAGGCCCACCCAAGGCCCTGTGCTGGATCAAATCACTGAGCTCCATTTGGTACCCAGACTCCTGGCAACACCAGGTCTGGTGAGGAGCAGAATCTCCCTTACATTAAAGAAATTCCTACATTCATATTCCTGCCACGATATTGTTTGGAAAGACACAAACTAGGATGGTATATCAAATCATGGAAGGAGGAAAGGAGGTGAGCAAGACAAAAAAGGAAGATTTCACTTAGAATAAGGCAGGGAATCACCAATTTGTTAATTTGTAAAAGGTTCTTAGGTGTTACTGTGATCTGCTAACACAAATTAAGGGAATGGAGCATCTCCCTGCTGAGGGAACTAGAGCTGCTCAGCCTGGAGAGGAGATGGCTGAGAGGGGAGCTCAGGGGAGCTCATCCCCATCTGTCCCTGTCTGCAGGGCTGAGCAGGGCCAGCCTCTGCTCTGGGGACCCAGCAGTGGCACCAGAGGAGTGGGCAGGGACTGATCCCAGGAATTCCCCCTGCACAGGAGGAAGAATTTTCCTGTGCAGTGACCAAGCTCTGAACAGAGAGAAGAGAGGCTCCTGAGTCTCCCTCACTGGAGGGGTTCCAGAACCATCTGGACACAGCCCTGTGTGCCCTGGGAGGTGGCACCAGTGACCCACTGTGGTCCCTTCCAGCCTGACCCATCCTGTGATTCTGTGACAAACCCTCCTATCCGCTCAACATATGTGAAAGATCAGACAAGCAGTTTAAAAACTCTCCAGATCTTGCGAGAATTTTCAATGAACATTATTATTATCTCACTTCACGGGTCCAATATGTCCAAAATTTACATAGCTCCGGGATGACAGAGGGGTTTTACCATTCTTTCATCCTAGGTGACAAAGCCAAGTGGGAAAGAGCGAGGGGTCTGGATGCCAACAGGAGTGTTGGAAATGGAATACTCTGTTCCATCTCCTGAGCAGCACTTCCCTCTCCATGCACACTTTTACGAGGCAGATATTTGACCTGTTACACCATGATACATAAAATAATAATAAGTAGCGAGTGGGTGGGTGATCTCACCAGTGTCTTTAAACCTCCTGCAATGTGTGGGTTACGAGGTTTGAATCACACAGAAGCAGCACCAAATTTGCCTGCTGCTTCAAGGAAACTGCGGGAGGAGGAGTGGCCAGCTGGTGAGGAATAAAGGAAATTGATAAAACCTGAAAAAAGAATGAGATGAGCAGAATAGAAGCTATAATGAAAACAAGAGTAACTACTTGAATGTAAAAAAAGTAGATAACAGTCAAGTTTCTGGTGATTTTCATCCTTGACAAATGCTTCCCATTCATGGAGAGGGTATATTGATAAATATATGTTTAATCTTGTTTGGAGACTCAAAGAACAGGTGACATTGATCCTTCCCATCACTGTCCACCAGAGCAACCCCCTGCCACAGCTCCCACACAGCACAAAAGAGATCAGAATCAACTATGAAGTTCATACAAAAGAGAAGGGAAAAAGAAAAAAAAAATAAATAAATTAAGGAAAAAAAAAAAATCTGTGTCCAGCTTGAATTTCCACCCCTACATCACCCAGAGCTCCAACCAGCCAGGAATCACAGGAGGTTCCTTGGCCATGAGGCTACATGGCCAGGCCCTACATTTATGAATGAAATTGCTGCTCTTTTCCAAATGTAAGATCCGAGACCATGGATGAGTGCCACCTTTTTTTTTTTTTTTCTTTTTTACAAAACCCTTAGGAGCATGAGTGTGCTGTATTTCTTCAATTCAATGCTGATATATCTGATTTCCCTCCAGGACAGACCAAACATTAAATAACACTGAACAGGCTGAGTGCGCAGCTAAAATACTCACACTGAAAAGTTTTCATTCTCAGCTTATTTCCTAGTTTACAAAAGCTCTTATCAAAAAAGCTCTCTAAATTGGAATTAGTTAGTGATCCAGGTCTCTAAAGCCCAGGGACTGGAAGTGAAGATTTCTTAATTATACCAGCAGGGGCTTGATTTCTATTCTTAGTGCAGCTGGGTAATGTTGTTAGGTTCTTGCAGAGCTCTGTTTCTCACTGGCAGGGGTAGCCCCTGGTTTACTCTGACAAAAATATAAAGCTCTTGAAATTGAAGTGTCTTCACATATGTAACAAAACACATACACTTCACATACACATCCAACTCTCCAGCAGAGCCCAGGTTCCTTTAAGGCTCAGGAACTCATTACTTGGGAATTTAACCACCAGTCTCAGTGTTTTCACCCAAGAAATTTTCAATTTTTAATTTTTTTTTTTTTTTTTCTCCCAATTGGCTTTTAAATATCTCGGTTTCTTTCGTTTTCCTTGGAGGATTCAATGGTGCTCAGCTGTAAACTCACCTTCAAAGAGGCTAAACACGTGTTCCATGACAAACTTTTGGGATTAAGACCCAGATCACAAGAACCTCCGATGTTAAAAATATCCACTCACAGTGACTCAACATCTGTATAAATCACTTCCCTCCTGTGCTACAAGGACAGACCCAACCTAGAGAACAATAACCAAAACCAGCCTTGTACTTCTTGTAGAATAAAATATTTCTACCCCCAGATTGATATCATCACAGATTAGCTCTAAAATCCTCAAAATATTCTTGCTGAATAAAACACGGTGTAAAATACAGCAGCACAAGCCCATAGCTGCAGTTTAAGGCACTGAGGTTCAGGGGTGGGGGGAAAAGGCATATTAGTTTATCTTAAGGCTCCTGGACAGAGCCCAAAACTTGGGCTGAATCCCCAAGCAGGTCATATTTCTCTCATTAAAATATTTGACTCACACTGGCAATGTTCTCTGAAGATAAATGAACTCTGGACTCGGAACAAGGTAAAGTTGTAATTATTAAAGCAAGTATTTAAATCTCAATTTGACTGTTGCTGGTCACCTTCTTGAGAGGAGGCTGATGGTCAGCCTTGGTTTTTCTGCCCACAAAAAACTCCTGCAGGACGAGTCAGCTGCACATCACAAGGCAACTGGTGGTCACATGAGATGCTAAAAAAAGGCCCATAAATTTCTGCATCCTTACGTTCCTATCTGCTCAAGCTGTTTTATCAAAACTCAAACTTTCTTGCTGGGAAACGGTCCCCTCTTTGGTACCTTTTCTGCCAAAACCCAACTGTAACAACAAAAGTTTATAAACAATGAAAATTCCAGCTGCTTGACATCAGCCGATGTGAAGCTTTCACTTCACACTGATACAAATATTTACCCTGAGCTCTGGCAAAGCTTTCCTTGCCCATGTCGCCCTTAATCATACATTTTTCCTTGATTGAGTTATGCTTTCCAGTACGTGATTTGCTCTGGTTTTACTTTTTAACACATCCCAGAGGCTTTGTCAAAACCAGCTCTGCGCGGGCCGTGCCGTTTGGTAGCTGCTCAGGAGGACCTTGGCAAACAGCAAAACAGCGTCTCTTTCTAACTGCCCTAATAAATGTGTTTGTTCTTTTCTGACCACCATTTATTCCTTAGATCCCACATATCCATAAAGCAATGAGCCAAGAAAGTAAGCAGAACCACACTCGCTTTGCCTTTAATCTGCTCCCTCGAGGCAATGCGCTGACTTTTTACAGACACCTTGTAGCTAAGGAGCTGCAAAGTATCGATGAGTCACTTTTTGCTGTTATTTATGAGGCAGGAGGGGGATTATCACAGGGAGCAATAATAAAGGATCACTGGGTCGCTGCTTTAATACTCACGAAACTAAATATACAGGAGTCAAAACAAATATAGCCCTACCTGAGCAAATGGGATCATCACAAACCATTCTGACTATTGTAATTCAATATATTCTTCCAAGAGAAAGGAAACGTGAGAGATTTCTCTGCTATGTTCATATAAAGCCTAATAATTAAATATATTCTTCCAAGAGAAAGGAAATTTGAGAGATTTCTCAGCTACGTTTGTATAAAGCCAAGTGCAACGCTGAGGGAAATCTCATCTGCAGCATCTAACATGGAGAGAAATTTATTTCAACCTATTCCTGAAAGTGGACCCAAATCTTAACTAATATATTTTTGTTATCCTTTATTTTTATACCTCTCCCAGTGAGAGAGGACAAAGGAAAGCAGCAAAGACAAACGATGCTGAAGAACTCTGGGCCCTGGGCAGAAGTTCTCTTATTATTTTTTTATTAATTAGATAAATCTTAAACCCAAGCCTGCTAAAGGATGAATCAGCTCCCTGCTCTTCCTGTAGGTGGATCAGTAATCCACGGGAAGAGACAGAAAATTGCACCTGAAGTAGCTCCAAACAACAACCAAAGGTAGCCAGCAGCTTATAGAAGAAAATCAGTCTCATTTTCAGGCTGCAAACAAAGAAGAAAAACCTGAAATCCACTGCAAATAAAAATAAAGGTCAAGGATGAAAATAAAGAACTCCTGATCCACCTGAAAACTAACTCATGTATCCCGTATTTGGTTACTATTTCAATAAAATGCTGGTGCAGAACTTATAGGAGCCCAGATGAGTTGTTTGAAACACACTTTAGCTTTGCATTTCAATGACAATTCTCCTTTTTCATATATATTTCTTTCTTTCTAAAGTTTGCTTACTACTGGTGTTTCACATAAAAAGTAAGAAATCTTAGAAAAAAATATTTATGGTCCTAACAACTCACTCTAGTTCAGGTCAAAACCAGGCAGTAGATTCATAAATCTTAATTTAATGCTAATCTAAAAATTAAATATTTCAGAAAGACGTGAATCTTCTGAAATTTTTAGTATTTTGGATTTAAGAAAATTTTGCTTCATTTCCATGAGAAAAAATGCTATCAAAATATACATTTGGGATCAGGGGGTCTTGGAATCTATCACAGGTTCCCAGCAGGGCTTTTGGGAGCAGTGGCAAGAGGGAAAAGCAGTCTGGGATGACTTTTGCGTGACAAATTGTTCAGCAAGTGACAGATTCACACTTGGAGCTGGTCACTGCCCGAGACTCCAGCCCAGCATCTGCAGTGAATTTGCACCTCTGGCTGCAGGAGGAGAATCACCCAGGGTGGTCCCTTCTCCTGTCTCCAGCCCCAGCATGGCAGGGAAAGATTTGGGACATAATCGCATTAGAAAAATCAACCTGGAGAATTTAGGAGAGATTTGGAGTCTCACAGTTTTTCTACCTAACATTTGCATTACCCAGCCTCAGTCTTTGAAGAGAAAATATTTTGGAGTTGCCAGGAGCACCCTGAGCGTTTTAAAATCCTCCAGTAAAATCCCATTTAATGTCAAAGTCATTCAGAAACCTCATATACATCTATTTGCAATATATATATATATATTTATTTTTAAATTTTATTCCAAAACCACATTAGGGATATTTTAACATTTACATTAATGCAGTATGACAGGAATCCAATAATTGCACATCTTGTGGTACTGTCAGCCATACAGATATGTGTTTTCATCACTCAAGTTTTTGGGTTCATTTGGAAATAAAAATATTTACACCTGGTAATGGGATGCCAGAATTCCCCTAAAGCAATGAGAAAATGAATCATCAGAAAGACCTAAAATACAAAGAACCTACACATCACAAAACAGCAAAAACCACCCCAAAACACAGCAACAAAATTCATGGGCTCATCTCACAGACACTGGAGATGTTTCCTTTACCTAACAAGGTGTCTGTGTCTCAGCAGGTCATTCCTCAACCCCTCAAAAGTCAATGCACATCAAAAGGTGCCTCTAGGAAATAACTAATTTAATTAAAAGGAAGAAAATTAGGGCTTGATTCAGGCGCCCAGCAGGATGATCTGTGTGTCCCATAAGTGGCAGGACACGGGAATATGGATGGAGCCCATCACCACCAGGGCATGCAGCAGGAGCTCCTCATTAAACAGGCACTTGGGGCCAAAATTCCCTTTATTCACCACACCTTGGGGGGCAGAATCCATCTCTGCTGGCCAGTTTGGGGCTGGAATTTGCTGGCCCTCGAGGTCCTTTCCAGCCCAAACCATTCCATGACAATGGCATCCCAGATATGACATCCGTGGTAAACTACACAGAGGCAAAGTCAGGGAGATGAAACCCAACCCATGTGGCTTCCACAAAAAGCACCCAACAGGTCACAACCACCCGACTGCCAAGAAAAGAGGAGTCTCATGTGGCCTCACACGTAATTAACTCCCATGACTAATGAACTAGCAGAAAAATGCACAACAATTGCAGCTTTCTGCAGATGAAACGTTCCACCAAAATCCAAGGACACATTTCCCATCCTTACATGCAAGTTGTTGTTATTCCCAGAATTCATCTCATCACCAGACACTAATTAGAGGAAAGAAATACCAAAAACACATGAAGATGAGCAAAAAACCCAAGCAGATCAAGTGGTTTAGTCTTCAAACTACTGAAATTAAATTTTAAGTCACAAGCGAGATGCACATTTTGCACTGAAACCAATTTCTAATGTCACCAAGGCTCATTCCAACAGTGTTAAAATCAAAAAACTTGCAAGACTTCTCAAACACTTTTCAAAACTCTACTCAGATATGATGTCTTGGTAGAATCAGTTGCTTTTTTCACACAACATTTTCATTGACTGAAAGCAGCTCCAGTTTAGATATGTTAGGAAACCTTTATTTTAGTCTTAATTTCTTAGTACTTCTAATGGTTTTGGTTGCTGCAGTGAAAAATTTCCAGATTTCCCACCCCAAATTTCACTATGGATTTCATTAACTTCCTCTGAAGAATTTCCTGGAGTTTCAAGGGACTGAACAGAGGTAACAAATGACACATACATAAGATTTCCTCCAAAGGCTTCTATGTTCTCTTTATTATCCTATAATCCTTTATCTCTCCATCAAATCTCATAAAATCAATTATTAGAGTCTCTTGCCTCTATTATCTCCTCACTGTTTTTGAATTCTCCCCAATATCAGAAGAAAGAGGATACTTTTCTCCTTAATCTGCAAACATCCATTTATTTCCCCTCTGTTTTTCCAAAACTGCAACAACTAGAGTGGAAATTTGAAAAAAATGTTGGGTTTTTCATATTAAAATATTCTTCCTAGTGATGGTGTTCAGGAAATTCTCTGTTGTGGCAGTTCTCTGTCATTCTCAGGTGGGAAGTCAGTAGAGGGAGCACAAGAGCTCACAGCAAAATGTTAAAGGACTACCAAAAAAACCCTTATTCACACCCAATCATTATTACTGGGCACTTTGTTTTCTTGAATATCCCCACTGGCCTCACCAGGAAAGAAATACTTAAAAATTATATAAGGCAATCTTGTGGTTTTGAGGAAAAAAAACAAACCCAAGCCCCCAAAATTCAGCAGGGTAGATGAAGAGCTGGAAAGCTCTGTCTTACCAAAGAGAAAAAAATCAAGCAACTTTCTTAAAATAGGCATCTTAATCATGATGCTGAGTAACTTCCTATTTTGGGAACTGCCACAAAGCATTTCTGGCCATGTTGAGTGCAGAACTCATAATAAAATGTAATAATCACAGCAGATTTCATCAGGACCCATCAGAAATGAGCAGCTCTGTGGAGGACCTGGGACAAACTTCATTACATAACTGAAAAGATGACAAAATTTGCTTGGGTTTAGATTCTGTAATTAAACACAAACCTCAGTCCACATCCATCCCAAATCTGCTGAATTCCCAAAGTTTTTCAGGAATTCCTCCCATCTCGCTGCTGGAAATCTCTGGACTCAGCTGGAGCAAACTTGGAACCATTTATGTTTTGTTTTTTTTTTATCAAAACTATGGGAAATTCAATTATTTTTCATGGTTTTGGCTCAATATCAACCAGAACACTGCACTTCTGTGTGTGCTTGGTTTCAACATTTCAGTTTGATTTGAATGTCAAAGCACAATCAGGAGGACAAAGTCCTTCCTCATCTCACTGGGTATAAACCCAGATATAAATAATCACAATAGTGACTTTACTGGTGCTCTTCCAGCATTACACAATGTAAAATGAAAAGTTTAATGTGCATTTCGAGGCTGAAAGGGGGGGAGCAAACCCAAACAACTCCGCCATGGATGCCTGAAAACTGTGGAGTTGAACATTCCTCTCATTCCTGTGCATAAAACTGCATTATCCTTTGGTTTACAAATCCCTACCAGAGGGCTGAACAGTCACCTGACTAAGGACACTAAAATTATGATCTTCCCATCATTTTAAACTAATTACATCAAATTGTGCTCTTTAGTCAAAGTTCTCTGAAGACCCAGCTCATAGAACAGCTTTAAAACATTGAAATATCCCACTCCAGGTTATTTTTCCCAAAAGGAGAAAATTCAACCAAAACACAGCATCTTATTGTTATATTTTTGCTCCCCAACCAAACCAACCAAATCCCTGTGAAATAAAAAAGGTTAATATTTTGTTCGCAATATTTTTGCACCAGCAGTTTGGAGGGCTATGGTTTTGTAGGAGAAAGGAGACACAGGGAGAAAAGAACAGAGAAAAAGATAACCAAAATTTTCAGTTGATAAGTCTGGTGTGCATTAAACATCTCCAGAACTGCTCTATAAAGATAATTCCTTGTTTTCTTCTACACCAACACCACTCACACCCAAAGCCCTGAGACAGATATTCCATCAATTAAAGGAAAACAGATCCCTGACAATCTTTGCATCTTTGGGGAATTTTAACTTGGCCACTAAAAATCCCAGAAAAACTTTTCTTCCTTCTGCTCTTGACAGAATCACAGAATATGAGCCCAGCTAAAGGGTAGGGCTCATATTTAAGGCCACCCAAGCATCCAGAAGAAAAAAGAAAACAAGGAACTTCTGGAATCTTTAAATACATTGATACTTTCAAAGGCTGTGAAAACACCCAGCAGAATCTTCCACACTACTGCAGAATTTTATGAATTGGGGTCTGAGCTGCTACCACAGGACAGAGCAACTCCCAGGGAGTATTTTAATATTCTTTTTGGAATGGAGTTACTGCACTGCTCAGTCTCTCTTTTCATTCATGAATCATTTCCTTCTGCGGCCCAGTCCCCATCTCCTGCGAGCCAGGCTGATATTTCCTTGTGTGTGCTCAAATATTTATTTGTATAAATTCAGCAAGTATGAACTGCCCAAGTGCCACCACAGCCCAGTATTTCTTGCATTCATTTAAGGCAAGGACCCATCCTGAAAGGTCAGAGTGTGTAAATTGTGTCTTTATTGGCTTTCAGTTAGCTCTGCATCACATCTGTGCAGCTGGAATTGATCCTTCTGATAGCCAAGCTTTGCAAAAAAAACCAAGTTCATTACATACATCGTGAAAATTAGATATGAATGAAGGAAATAAGGGTTATATGAGAAATAAAGATAATAACAAGGCTACCTTGTCACACACAACCAAGTCACCACCTCGAAGTCAAGGTTCCTGGGACCTTGGTCATTGTTTTGGGGTTCTGGTGGAGATTTACATCTACAAACTTGAGGCGCACAAATAATTACAAACTAAATAATTAAATTAACTTTATGACTTAAATTTTAATTAAAATCTTTTTCTAAGGCAAAACAAGACACTGATAGCTGTGGAAATTGAAATTTTCTGAAGTATTTTCCAGCAAGTCCAAGAGTCCAAAATCAGCACCCAGAAACTGAGTCCCACAAAGTGATTTAAAATATCCTTGCTTTACATAGAAAGTGGCTAAACAGTCTACATATCAAGCAGAGTCCAGACTGATAAATACAATCTACACTAAACTGTGTTTCACATCACTACGTTAGAAATCCTCATTATCCTGATCTTATGAGTTACAGGAGAGTCTGGGAAAGCCCTGCTTATAGAAAAGGCTTCACCAGCATTTTATTTTAAATAAGTTAATATTAAACTGATGGTAGAAGCACTTGAAAATGCTAAAGCAGGAACACTGGGCCATCGTTGATGATAGCAGCAGTTGTGTGGAAGATTCTGCTGGGTGTTTTCACGGGACCTTTGTGAAATACAGGAGAGATGATGGCACTAGTAAAAGATACAGCTAATCTTACTTTGTGGAGTCTCAGAGGAATGCACAATGCTCTACTACTGTACTGGCAGGTAATCTACTGCCTCTTTAAATAAATCTAAATATTAGGTCTAGCAGGGATCAACCTGAGAAAAATGCTAAAATATAACTGCTGAAGTTAATACTTATTTAATACTTGCTTTTCTACAAGACTTAAAATGAAAAGGCTTTCCAACTATTATAAGATGTACAGTCTTAATCTACATTTCAATAAGATATTTAAAGGCAATGCTGAAGCTGTCAGGGACCCTTTCTTAAGCCTGGGAGAGGCCGACAAAAGCGTGCTGACAGTTCCCTTTCCCCTGACACGGAAGCATTACTTTATCAAGAAAATGTTATTATGCTTGTGCTCGTCTTGGAACTCCTCTTTTAGACTTTTCCAACCCCCCAGCTGTATTTGGGGGCACAGATTCCTCCCTTGAGCCCGTCCCATGGAGTTAGATAAAGAGATCAACACAAATGTACATTCTACTGTCATGTTTTATACAGAAAAGCAAAAAATGAAAGGACAGTGAAGCTTCTGTGATACCCATAAACAGTAAAAGTACTCTGAAACATGCCTAAAATTCAACCTGTTGTTTTCCTCTAACAGCCAGACAATTATAGATGATTTTTAGAAGATATTTTCATTGTAACACTTTCCATATCTGACATTAACATTTATATATATTTGTTCTTTATGCTAAATACGCCCTTTTGTGTTTTCGTTTTTCACATCTTTGTTGAAGACACTCTAAAAATAGCACATCAAGCACCTAGTTAAATTAACTCTTTCATTAATAACGTGGCTCCAGTTTGAAAATAACCCTTTTACTCTTGTGTGAACCTATACATGCAGCCCATAAACAGTTTCTAATTAGTCACATGTGGATTCCAATGCAGACTTGTACGCCATAAACCAACACTGAAGTGTATAAGAAACTGTCAGTCAGATCAAAAGTCAATCCAAAATCATCCCATTTGCAGAGCTGAGATGCTGTCACAGTCAGTTAGCCCAAAATGTTTAAAACAGCGACCAAACTTTTATTCTAATTGAGCATGAGTTGAAAGGCTGCACACTTTGATGTCTCTGCTTTTATCATTTGTATATAGCTAAAAACAGCAGGGTGAGGGGGATTTTTTTTTTTAGTTTCTCTTAGAAATAGGAGACATTACTTCTTATTGAAAATATACAGGTAGGTCAGGCTGTATTTGTGGAGCCAACGTATGGTTTTCAATCATGCGTGTAATCACTTACAGCACCACTCCTCAAAAGTGCAATTAGTGGAGTTTCTCGTTACTATTTAACCATTTCTTCCTGTCCATTGTCGACCAAATCATTTTAAAAAAAAAGTATCTTGTGAATATTATCTGCAATGAGATCCTGCCTCTCCTCAGGAAGCCCAAGGACCGGGGCAGCACTGTCATTTTTCAATCCTTTCATTCTGCAGGAGGGGAGGGGGCAGCAGAGCCTGCCTGCAGGAAGTGTGTTTGAGCGGATGCCTACAAACTGAGAACATGCTCGCAGAAACTCGAGAGGCAGCAATGAAAAGGCCAGGCCTAATCTCATTATAGCAGCCCTCAGTTACAGCGAGGGAAACGCACACCAAGTGCCAGGTGGGTGGGGAAGCGCAGGAGAGACTCGCTGAGCTTCAGGCTCAGCACAAACACACCCAGGCCAGGGTGTCCTGGACCACCCCTCCTCTCTTTAATGAGACATTAAAACTTTCTTGCAAGGAAAAAAAGTGAACAGCAGAACTTCCACACCTCCGGCTTCGCTGGGATCACAAAAAAAAAAAAACAAAAAAAAACCAAAAAAACAACAACCGAAACTGTCACACACATCTTTTATGAAAAATCCTCTCCTTATGATTTTTCCTCCTGAGAAGCTGAAAGGCCTCAGAAACAAAATGTAAACTTTGGTTATTTGCTGCTGTGGAATGCAACAGGTGTATCTGTGATTGGCCCATGTGGTTGTTTCTAATTAATGGCCAATCACAGTCAGCTGGCTCGGACTCTGTCTGAGACAGAAGCTTTTGTTATCACTCTTTGCTATGCTATTCTTAGCTAGCCTTCTGATGAGAGCCTTTTCTTCTATTCTTTTAGTATAGTTTTAATGTAATATATATCATAAAATAAAAAAAAATCAAGCCTTCTGAAACATGGAGTCAGATCCTCGTCTCTTCCTTCATCCTCAGACCCCTGTGAACACCACCACACAAAACTCTTATAAACTTCAAGAGACAGCACAACATTCCCAAAATCCAACACCAGCTGACGGTCTGTGCTTGTGCTGGGAGTTCCAGGGGTGAAGCTTAATGCTGGAATTTTCAAGGCTGCAACTCAAATCCTTGCTACAAGAAGGACATTGAGGGGCTGGAGTGTGTCCAGGGAAGGGAAGGGAGCTGGGGAAGGGTTTGGAGCACCAGGAGCAGCTGGAAAGGGGCTCAGCCTGGAGAAAAGGAGGCTCAGGGGGGACCTTCTGGCTCTGCACAGCTCCCTGACAGGAGGGGACAGCCAGGTGAGCCCAGGGAACAGGGACAGGACTAGAGGAAATGGGCTCAAGCTATGCCAGGGGAGCTTAAGATTGGATATGGGAAAAATTTATTGACTGCAAGGGTGGCCAGGCACTGGAACAGATGGCCCATGGCAGTGGTAGAGTCCCTGTCCCTAGAGGGCATAAAAAGCCCTGTGGGTGGATGTGAGGACACTTGGGGACATGATGAATGGTGGCCTTGGCAGTGCTGAGGGAATGGTTGGACTCCCTGACCTCAGAGGTCATTTTTAACCTGACCAATTCTATGATTTCTGCTGCCCCAGCTGTGCATCCCTGCATGCACACCTGGATTTGCTCCTCTGCCAGCAGCCAGTGAGCTCTGCCAAAAGCTCTGCCAGCACCAGTGTGTGCATGGAAAAATAGGGGAGACAGAGAGACACAGCCTTCTCACAATATCCATAGCCAACTGGCTTTAAACATCATAGAACAGCAGCAGGACAGATCCACTGGCTAAGCAGCCACATCTCAGATGAGCTGGCTCCTCCTGCACTTTCCCCAGCACTGCCTGGTCTGCTGTAACATCACATCCCTGGTGATGGGGGTGGAAATGCTGTTCCTGAGGACAACCACCCTCCTCCAATCTCTACAAAGCTTCTCACTCCCAAAAAATCCTCTCCACTCATGCAGTTCAGCACTAGCTCAAATCCCATCTTTCTCCTGAGACAGGAATTTATTGCAATATGAAGAAAGCAGCTTCAGCACAGTTCTGGTGACTGAAAGGAGAAATTTAAGAGGGGACCTCAAGGCAGATATTCCTTGGCTTGGGATTGTAACCTCCCATGCTAAGGCTTGCATAGGGTTTGTCCCAAAACTCACAGGGGTGTATTTGTAACCAAATCATTATTGGAACTAACCTGGACTGACAGAAAACAAAAGTTTATCCAGCACCACAAAAGGAAATAACAACTGGAGACTCCAGGGGAGGAAGCAGTGCACTGACTGTCCTGAAGCCCCAGCAGAAGGCACCTGACAGTGCAACAGCATCTCTTGACAGAAATACCATGAAGCTGCTATGACCTGAGGGTCATCACTGAGACCAAGAAACCATTATGTGAGGGGCTGGATGAAAACATGCTAAGGCACAAATTCCAGTATGCAGAAACCAGATGGGAAAGGATTATGAGAAAATTATGACTTAAATTATGACTTCTATTTTCCAGATGAAGAACAGAAGAAAGGCAGACCTATCTTATTCTTACTTTTTTTTTTTTCTTTTTTCCTTTAAGGAATAGCATAACTTCACTGCTTCCAACAAGAGTGGAAGCAACCTTTGATGGTTTGTCCAAGAACACCCCAAAAACGGAAAAAGCCGGGAACTCTGCAGAGCTAGAGGTCTGTCACAGACACATTTTATGAACAATCCTTTCCTTAGGATTTTTTCTCCTGAGGAGCTGAGAGGCCTCAGGAACAAAATGTAAACAATGGTTATCTGCTGCTGTGGGATGCAACAGGTGCATCTGGGATTGGGCTCATGGGGTTGTTTCTAATTAATGGCCAATCACAGTCCAGCTGGCTCGGACTCTCTGAGAGTCATGAGCTTTTGTTATTATTCCATTCTTTTTCCTTTGCTTGCAAGCCTTCTGATAAAATCCTTTCTTCTATTCTTTTAGTATAGTTTTAATATAATATATATATCATAAAATAATCAATCAGCCTTCTAAACATAGAGCCAAGATTCTCATCTCTTCCCTCATCCTGGGACCCTTGTGAACACCACCACAGAGGTCCATTCATAACACCATCCTAATTCCCACAGAATGTCAGCCAAAAGGTGATTAGGGAGAGTCTCCTCCAACATTTCCCACAATGAAACTGTGCCCAGTGTATTCCCTCCAGAAATACCATGCCAGGGCTTCTCCACGCTGAGGGTGCCAGATACACCAGGCTTAGGGTGGCAGTGGGGAAGGCAGTCTTTCCTACCATTCAGCTTTGGTCTGAAATCAAGGAAAGGCTGCAGGATCTGTGGGAACAGGATATCTAGCAGCGATTGCAGCCATTATTTCCCCTCTTTTACAGTGCTACCTTTTAAACTACGCTTGAGATCTTTGTTGTTGTCTCGTACCCTGTGGCACCGGCCCGGCGCGATGAGACTCGGGCGGGATGCAGCACATAAAAAGCATCCACTGCAAGTGTGACAAATCGCAATGACAAGGTTGGGTTGGAGGTAACTTGTGAATGATCTGGTGAATTGAGAACGCCTGCGTGCTCTGCCTAGGAGCGGCGGTGGAAGGAGAATGTGGGCAGCGCCGGTTGCGCGCTCCAGGCAGGAGCCTTGCTGAGAACACAGGAGAAACACACCATACCTTATTAACACGCCCAGCTTCTCAACGAGCCCGCTGCAAAACAAATATACAGCATCAGCAATCAACCATATTATTATTAATAATGCGGCTCAAACGTGTGGAGGAGGTGGATTTGGTACGGATCCAGCATTTGAATGATGTCGCTTGAAAATGAAAAGCTCTGCTTAGGTGCCCAGAGAACACAGGCGTTGCTGTAAAAACCCAACACGCGGCATACAAAGGCGTGCAACTAACTAAAACCCAGCTCAAGTCATGAATAAAAACAATGCCATAATTCTTTGCACTCTGGAGCATCTTTCAGAAGTCATTCTGCTTGCATTCCCTGGTAAATACAACATCCTTGCAAGACAGATGAGGAACAGTACCCTGGTTTTCAGGATGGGAAACAGAGTCAAAAATAATCCCACACCCCAACATCACTGGAGGATTATTGATGAGGGCACATGATGTAGCATTTTAGTGTGGCCTTTGGGGTAAGGATCTCTTCAATTCCTCCATGAAGATGAAAACCAAACCCCCTTTCCCAAGCCATCAAAATGGTAATGCAGTGCATCAGACACTCCTTCTTCCTTTATTTTCCTTTCCTTTTGTCACCTCCTCTTATATGTGTCATTTTCTTTATCTGCATAAAACCTACATGGGCAAAACTGCGTAGTATCTGTGATTAAACACACCTCAGTTCAAATGGAAACTTAAATTTATCATCATAAAGATCCTGGTGACATGGTATCATCAACACTTACAGATTCACAGTAAAAACACACAATTTTTGTTGTTACAGTTATTTCCCTGAAAACAGTCAGAAATCCAGGTTTAAACCAAAACACTGACATACTGCTTCAGTGTTTGCCCCTAAAATGTAAAATAATGGCACTTTATAAAACAGAATTTACATGTTTCCACTGTCGTAAGTTATACAGATCATCTTTATCCTGTGACATGTTGGGGACCTGATTTCAACTTAAAGCACCTCTGTAACACTTGAGATATTTTACAATAAAAATCCAAATGTAAAAACGAACAACTCACTTCCAGACAAAAATATCAACTGGGACATCCTTCATCCCAAAATCCACTTCCTCACAACTCTGCTTTTCTCTTGATAAGCCTTTCCTGGAGCACAACAGAAGTACTGGAACTCCAGGGAAGGTCTGGTATTTAACAACAATCTAAAACCATGGAGGTGTGTGTTATATTTTCCCAAAGTTGTCCAACACCTTTACATTCCCTCCACCCAACAACCAACCGGCCAATATCCTCCTTTAACACTTAAATACTGCTGCTTTCCCTCTACTTAACCATTACTGGGGGATTTAAATGACTTCCAGACATAATTTTAATATCAACTTGCATTAGGTTGAGGTCTCCACATACTTTTACGCCTAATCTTTTTCCATTCTGCTGCTGATAATCTCAACCCAATATAGGATGTACCTCTGCTTGGGAGAACCATTAACTCTGTTCAGGATTTTTTATGCAATCTATGAATATAATTTTACCTGTGTTCAACACTGTTTAGAAAGACTTTCTAAGAATATTCACCTAAAATATGTAATATGTAGATCTAGTCCATACCCTCAAAAAACACCATCTATTAAAAAATACAATTTTCCTTTTTACCTTGACCTAATTAAAGTGAAATTCTATATTCTATTAGAAACTAGAGAATAAGAAAGACTGCTGGATAGTGATTAAATCAGCAAAGAAACACCTTGAAGCTCTTTATTTTGTTGAAGCACTTAGAAGTTTAGTCACTCCCATGAGAGCACAGGCTTTTATATTTATATTTTTACATCATTTTTGTGGGCACAAGAAGTACAGAACCAAAATATAAACACCACTCTGGGTTTTATAAGTATTTTAAATATGACTGTTATGGGACAAACACATTTTATCCTTCATTCAAAAAATCTTGCCTTATTAACTGCTGTAAACCCAAGAGCAATTTTTTTCCTACTTTTTGTTACAATAAGCCAAGATACCCCATCCCTGTTGATTAATGATGTTAACCAATGGCCACTGATTGCCATCCAGAATGTATTTGCTCTATTAAAAAATTGCCTGGTACTTTACCAGAAACATTAGTCAGAAGTTATACTCCCCTATCTTAAGTTTTCAAGAACTCTGTCAGGCAGAAAGGGAGAGGAAAACATGTTTCCCCCTCCTTGCTTCTCATAGAGCTGATGAAAACAAAAATGCACCCAGTTTTGCTGTAGATTTGTCACACATCTCTAATCATTCCGGCTAAATGTGGTTACCAGCTTCAGCAACAGTTTTGTTGGGAGGAAATCACAACCCCTTAAAAATAAATAAAAAAATAAAAATGCGCGCACGTTTTATTAAGTTTCTTTTAGAAGACTGTTATCATTGCTACAAATACCTCTGCATCAGAGAAGGGGGAATGCTGAGGAAATGGTGGCAGGGAGGAGGATGTGAGGCACAAAGGAGTGGGAGTGAGTTTCCTTGTCCTGGCTGGAATAGCGGTGGGAATTCTAAACTAAAAGGCCAGACTGACAACACCTACAAGAGGCACCTTAATGTGGGTGTTCCAGAGCAGGATGGCAACCAGCTGCAAACAAAACTAATTTATTCAGGAAAGTTATAGAGCCTCACTCTGGGAATCCCAGCCCAGCCAGGAATCCCCAATTCCCAATGTCCCATCCATCCCTGCCCTCTGGCACTGGGAGCCATTCCCTGGCTCCTGTCCCTCCATGCCTTGTCCCCAATCCCTCTCCAGCTCTCCTGGAGCCTTGTAAACACTGGAAGGAGCTCTAAGGTCTCCCTGGATTCTTCTCTTCACCATAGTTGAGCTCTCAACTCCAACAGTTGATCTGTTCTGGAACAGTCTCTTTATTCTGATTATGGCACCATTATCTTCCACCAGAAGCAGACACCACTACTTCTATTTGGCAAAACTAAGGAGAAATGAGGATTTTACATGATTTTCCAGCAGATCTTTGAATTTGATGCATTTTTCCTTTAAACAGGCTGAACACCCCAGCTCTCCCAGACTACCTCCAAGGCAGAGGGGCTCCAGCCCTCGGAGCATCTCTGGACAAGTGAGAGCAGCTCAAACCAGCATTTTTGAGCTGGTTTTTATTTCTTTTATTAACCATCTGAAAGAGGAAGAGCTTTGCAAGGGGGAAGCTCCAAAATTGCCATTTCAAGTGTTTTGTTTTGTTTTCAAAGCATATTCGAATTGGGACAAAAGGAAGAGGAGGAGAGCCTAAGAAGTGCTTTCAAGTAAAAAACAGACAGACAACTGGGAGGGCAGAATTTTGGGGGAAGATTTCTGTTACATCCTGTACGTCCAGTCTCCAGGCAGAACGAGCCAAAATGCTGAACTCTATCAATGCCATTCTGGCTTCTGAATGGATGTGACAGTGAGAGACTGTGGGAAGCAACTTAACACAAATGGAAAATTTGCAAGTGAAGAACTATAATAATCGTCTCCCATAACAGCCAGATCAGGTTGTGAGGAGGATTTTTCTTTGCTTTTTTTGTTGTGGGGTTTTTTGTTTTGTTTTTTTTTTTTTCCTTCCCCCACTCTTAGTGCAGTTTAGCTGGCACATTTTGTTCAGGGTATTTCTGAGAATGACTAACAATTTGCTGCCTCTGATAAATAAGTTGGGTCACAGCATAGGAAGAAAAGCACCAAGAATCTCAGTGAGCTCCATTCATACACACAGAAAATGATTCAGGTACGGAAAACACATTTTTAATTATTTCCACATCCACAGCTGCTGCAAATCAGAAGTTTTCTGTTGAATTCTGTGCAGTGCAGTAATTGCCCAGCTGGGGATAGCAGCTCTTTCCCAGCCCAGGCATGTGCCTCTGTACAAGCTCTACCACAGGCCTTCCCCATCTTTGTTTTAAGGGAAAGAAAAAGAATTCAACCACCCCAATATCATGAAAAAAATCAATTTAAATGATGCAAACACACCACAGGTTCTGGATTTACCCTGCTGTAGCAGCCCAGGTGCATCTCCTACCATCCTACCACAGCCTGCAAAAGCTGAGCCCACTTTCAGGAAACTGCCACAGAAAAAAGCTGAAATTTTTCGAGTTCATGTTTTAATCTGACTTGTCACTAGAAGATTACATTGTCAAAACCTTTCCAAATTCCAGCAGCACAGCACTGTGCCCCCTTCCCCAGCCAAAACTCAGCAACACAAATTCTTGACACCCCACACACAATTTAAGGGACTCAGCTTATTCCCCTTGGTTGCACCCAACAGTTTTACAGGTTGTTTTCTTCCAGAAAAATCTCTTTATTCTGGCACTATTGTCTTTCACCATAAGCACACAGAGCTACTTATACTTGACAAGAAGAAAACAAAAAAAAACCAAACAGGATTTCAAATGGTTTTCCAGCAGCCACTTGAATTAAATGCATTTTCCCATTAAACAATTAGTAGGAACTAGTGCTGATACATACAAATTCCAAAGCCATCAGATTCTACATAAATTCATGCTGATATTTGACTCATCGTTACATATCCCTTTTGTACTATTTAGAAAAACCAGATTAGATGTACATTACCATACTCATTGACATTTAGGCAGTTTACTGCAGGAAAATGAGAAGAGAAGTCTAGAATAGCAGATTTTTCTTCCTTTTTTTTTTTTTTTTTTTTTTGCAACTCAATACCAACTTTGCTACAGAGACCCCTTTTCCTTCAGTTCATCCCCAAAGCCCTCTGTGTGTTGTTTATACCAATAGTTTTGCATTTCCATGAATTACAGGAACAGCTGCCATATCTCTGCATTAGATTCAGCCAAAAAGTCATTGATATTTCAATTTCTTAATTGACAAAATCATGTCCACAAGAAATACATGAACCTTTAAAGAAACACATCACAGAAACCTCTGGAAAGCTCCAGGGAGCAGCCAGCCAAGTGTGCTGGGGCAAGGGGTGGTGATGGAGAACAGAATAGCCAGACATTAACATGGAAATTGAAACAAAACTTCAAAAAAGTCTCTCCAACACTGCACAGAAAATGCTACAGCTCCAACAGCCACTTACCCAGCCAAAAGCAAGCCTAAAAGCCAGGAGCAGCTCTCAAAGACACAAGAATCATTTCTACCTTCCACAACCACTGTGAATTCTCTCTGTTGAAAACACTTTCCAGCTTCATTACAATAAAACCCAAATTTAACACCTTTTTGTCCTCATAGACCTCAAAAAAAGGAGTTACTGGCTCAAACTCACCCTAAAGCTCAGAGCCACACCAAGCCTCAAATCTCTCTTCGTTATTAACACCAGACAGGTTTAATCCAAATCCTCCAAAACTGAGGCAGACAGCACCATGGACTGTACAAAAACCATCAAAGAGACAAAAGCTGCATCACACCTACTTTGAGCTGCAGAGGATGGTCAGAAGCAGGAGAAGGAGGGGGTGGTGGTGGCTCTCCAGGATCTCTCTCTGATGCGATGGGAGCACACAGCAAACCCTCCATCCCTGGCACCCAGGGTGATTCCACTGCAGGAAGCTCAGCCCCAGCTGCTGCTCCTCAGCCCTCACTGCCCCAGGTGGGCAGCATCAGCCTGACCCCACCTAGAAGCTTTTACCCTTGATGACCTCAATTTCAAGCTCCAGGCTGCACCAACCACTTATTGAGTCCCATTAGCAAATGTCCTTCAGGTGTGTCTCAGCCTTAATTACCCTCATTCAAACAATAAGATTTTCCTCTAACAATGACCTGCTTCAAAGAGAGAATTCTTTTATTTTTTTCCCTTTATTATCAAATAAACAAAACCAAAAGCTTTTCCTATGCATTGCTACCCTGACTCCTCATCTGTATAAAGCACAGCTGTTGAAGTGACTTCTCTCCCTGCATAACCCTGGACAGAGCTTTCTGCCACACACACCCTGCAAGGACATGGTGATCACTTTGAGATGGCCCCAAAAATGACCCCCAAAAAGCTTTCTGCCACACACACCCTGCAAGGACATGGTGATCAGTTTGAGATGGCCCCAAAAATGACCCCCAAAAAGCTTTCTGCCACACACACCATGCAAGGACATGGTAATCAGTTTGAGATGGCCCCAAAAATGACCCCCAGCTGCATCTGCAGGAGCTCAGTTTCTCTGGTGACCCCGGAGAGGGGTGGGAGGTGAGGACAGCACTGCAGATCTATGCATTAAATGCATGTTTGGGAGTGTGGAGGTGCAGCCTGCCCAGCAAATGGAGTGGCAGTAGTGATGCAGTAAAGTGATGCAGTAAAGCTTAGACTGAGAGGAGTTTTCTCTGGGCACATCCCTTGGGATTTACCCAAAGTAAGGAGGGAAAACAGAATTTATCCCTGCAGGCAAAATTCTCTTTTCCTCATGGCAAAGGATCACACAGACTGCAGTCTCACCCACTGCTCCTCTGTGCAGAATTCTCCTTCAACATTTTCCACCCCAGCCTAACTCCTGGGTTCTTTTCATTCTCCTCCTTAAGTCTTGTGAGCTTCTTCATGATAAAGAAATATTTTTGTGAAATGCACCAAGCATCATCCCCATGCCTTCTATAAACATCACACTTTATAACACCTCCAGGGGTTAAAAATGTTTTTTATTTCCCTTTGCCACCTACCTCAAGTGCTGAGTCACTGCCCAAACGATATTTTTGTGGAAACTCTCTAATAAAGGGCCTGCTAAATGTGTACAAGTACACAGTGACCAGCCAGATCCCTTCTGGGGCATCCAGCAGCAGAGAAGTGTTTGACATCAGCCATCCTCAGGTGTTTCTGTCCTTCCAGGCAATGGAAATTGTTGCCTGTATCCATATTCTCTTATGCCCACAATCTGCTGGGTGTTTTCTTGCAGTGCCTGCTGTGCTTCCCATACTTTTTCCCAGAGAAATAAATGAGCCTATCACAGTCCAGTTTTTAGCTTCTACCTTGCAGTAAAACCTTTTCAAGGATATTGGGGGAGGCTGAGTTTTCTCAGCTCTTTTTATAGCTCTGTCCAGACCGCCCCTGGCTGCAGGAGTTCAGATTCCATCTCTGGATGGAGTTTTTCACACCCCTGCCTTTTCCCAGCACACGCTGTTGATGAATTTTGGAACTTTCTGAGAAACAACCCCTTAGAAAGTTAATTCACCTATTCAAAATGTGTTGATACATTCAGGAAATTCTAATTTCCTCAGTTATTGAGTTTTACTATCAAAAACTTTCTAAAAAAATTTTTTATAAAATATTTATACCACCAAAACCTCTTCTAAACACAGAGTTTACTCAAGTCAAGCTTAATAAAGTCGTTTCCCCTTGAGCTGGGCAGAATTGATCATTTTCAAGCAAGCCTCCCATAACACACTGCTTTGAAATAAAAATGTGATTTTCCTAAATCTCCATCCAGGGTCCCTGCCGTGTCCCTGGCATCCTCTTGCAGGGATTGCCACCCCAGTATGTACAAACTCCACATTTCTGGCTCGGCCCCACCCGTGAGTGGAGCTCTCTCTGCTCCAAGAACGGTTTGCACATCCTTCCCCCAGGCTATGATTCCCCTTCCTTAGCAAGTATTAACCTTTTCAAAAGTTACTTCCAAATGTTCTGTTTGGTTTTCTTGCGTGTGATTTCGGCTGGTGTCAGTCTGGTACTTTTATGAGTCAGCTCCCCATAATTGCAAGAGGCAATTTGCACAGCTCATCCATAGCTTTGTTTTATTTCCGTGCCTCAGATTAAAGACATGTTTCTCATACAGTGTCTTTTTTTTTTTTGTTTACATGGCATGTTATATTCAAATCTCTGCAGCACAGAGACCACTCTGAATCACTCACCTGGAACAGGTTTGTTGTTTGGTGATGCACCTCCCTCTGCCTTTGCCCACCAGAACCCCTTTTTCTTTTGTCCATTCCTCTACAAACTTTCTGCAGAAGCACTTAAAATACAATTGCTAATATCACAACAGAATTCCAGAATGAGTTAAATGTTGCCCTAGTAAGTAGCTGGACAGAAGCAACAGGAAATAAATAAAATTATGCAAATGACTGCTATGCAAATTGGTCACATCTTTGTAAAAGGTGGTGAATTGAAAGGTCCCTGCTTATTCACACCAATAATTGCCATGATCCTGGGTGTACAATATTCAGGGGAGTGGTTGGTGAATAAACTTCAGGACTGAGCATTTTGGATGAATCCAGGATGTAAGGGGATTTTCCAGGGCAACAAGACCAATACTTGGAGCAAAACCCCACATTAATGTGGCCAAGGGAGTGCACAGACAGGTGTCAGACAGTGACAGTAGTTTAAAGAGAGTCCTTTTTCAAAACAGTGACTGAAAACCTTGGTTTTCATAAAATGCATTTGTAAAGTAAAGAACACAGCTTGAAGAACAATTATTGTTTGGTCCCAAGCACTTTGAATAATGAAGAACTGTTTCCTGAGCAGCTGCCCACTGTGCAGTAACTCAACAATGGATATTCCATGAAGAAACCAGGGTGCAGGTGATGCCTCAGGTTTGGCTTTTCCATGTTTCAGGCTCTGAGCTGCTTTAGTGTGCAGCTCTGAGCTTCACATTCAGCATTGCTGAGCTCTGTGCACAGAGCAGGGAGACAAAACAATTCCTGCTCCAGCTGGGCACCAAGGACAAATGATCCAAATCTCAGCCCAGGAGCACAAACCCCGTGGGCTGGAGAGAGAAAAACAAGCAGGGTGGGACTGCAGGGGCTAAAGCTGGGATGGGACAATGAACTGCAAGGTGCAAATGGAGCAGAACTGATCCCAGGGAGAGCCCCTGGCAGCGCTTGTGCATTTTGGGGCCATTTTGGTTCATCTTGGGTGCAGCCCTGGCTGGGCTCTGGTGCTGCCCAAGGTGGATCCATGCAGGAGATCCTTGGGATCAATCCCTGCTTTATTCTGGGGCTCTGCCCAGCCTCTGCTCCAGGGCAGCCTGAACAAGGCATCACAGGGAAGAAATCTTCCAAGAGTTTCGGCCAGTCACTTGCTGATCGTGGAGCCAGTGTTGACTGGTTAAACGGAATATTGGGAAGGAATTCCCAGCTGCGAGGGTGGTGAGGAGATGGAATGGAATTCCCAGAGAAATCCATGTGACTGTCCCAGATCTCTGGCAGTGTCGAAGGCCACGTTGGACAGGGCTTGGAGCAGCCTGGGATAATGGAATGTGTCCCTGCCCATGGCAGGGGTGGCACTGGATGGGCTTTGAGGTTCTTCCAACCCAAAACATCTGTGATTATTTCATTCTTAAAGATGGGAAATGAGGAATCACCACACATCCATGCCAGGGTGTGTAGATGAAGTACAAACCCAGCAGCTCTCTGCCCACATCAAAAATTCCACGTGTGCTTTGGCAGAAACTGTGAAAGCTCCGTGTCCCTCTGCATCTGATGAATCCCTAAAAATGTAGTTTGGGCTTTTTACTAAGAGGGGGAAGCAGCAGAGTTTGTCATGGTATGTGTAAAACAAATTTATTTTAATGAATTTAACCTGAAATAGGTTATAATTTAAATAATTAACTGTGGTTTTATTCTTCATCAGCAATTTCCTGCTTGTGCTAGTATTACTTTATATCTAAATATAATACATATCTATATACAATTTGATGTGATATATATTTATATGATATAGATAACTCTATTACATACAATATATATAATATATGCCTAGATTTAAAATACACATATAATAAATAGATATAATAGAAAATATATTGCAATCATTAATCTCTATATAAAATATAAAGATTATTGACTATAAAGTTATTATATTATTATACATATATTGTAAATGTATACATATTATTATACATATATTGTATATTTTTATATATACATATATACATATGTATTATATATTATACATATATAATAAATAGTTATAATAGATAATATATTGCAATATATTATCTCTATAAAATATAGAGATTATTTGCTATAGAGTTATTATATTATTATAATGTCTATAATATATTCTATAGTATTTATCATAAATAACATATAGTTACATATAATTATTATATGATAGTATTTATATATTATTAATGTATAAATTATTTATATAATATATATTGTATATAATAATGTATAATTATACATATTTTATATTTATATAGAATATAGAAATTCTATTTATTATATAATTATTAGTGAAAATTATATATTAATAATATATATTTTTAATAGAGATTACACATATTTCATGTATAGATATACTTCTACCTACACTCACATAAATCTACATTTCATACACACAAAATGTACATAAAATTAAGCCCATCCCTGAATGTTTGCAGGAGAATTTTGCTTTCTCTGCCTGGAGTAAACTCCCCCAAGCAGCTCAGGGTTCACCCAGGATATTTCCATTTCCAGTGCCACTAAGTGTGGAGGTGCCTGACCAGCAGCCCGACGTGTGCCTGTCACTGGGGACAGCAGGTCCTTTCATCTCCTTAATGGACATCCCTCTCTGGCCTACCTGACTATAATCCTTTAAATTTTAATTCACTTTACATTTAGCCGAGTCATAAATACCATTTAGGTACCAATATTCTGCTTTATGCAATCCCTAAGGTGGTGCTTTTATTTTAATGAAGCCATTTGCAACTTAAGAGGAAAAAAAATATTCCATCTTTGATTGAATATATTTGTCAGCTTTATTCCCGACTGGCATTTCTATGTGAAAACTTGAATAAAACTAGGGGATAGCTGCTTACCAACTGGGATAAAAGTTTCAGTCTGTTTTTGCCTTCAGAATTAGCTGAATAAATGGTCTTTGAAATTCATTTTGAAAACATCAAAGTTAACCTCGACCAGAATCAAAAAATAAAATCCAGAATTAAATTGCATTACAAATGAAAAATTTCCTTGGTTATTTAGTATTTTAGAAGAAATTACACAAGAGCAGATAACAGAATTTTCTATTAAAAATGTTACTTTCAGCATTATAGAGAAGCAGCGACTTGCTGCACTTCCATAATCGTATGAGAAACCAAATATTTGAAGTGTTCAAATACTATTTGTTTTCTCAGGTATTTTATTGTGTTTATATTTATAAATACCTGTCATTTCAGTGGGAGAAAATGTGTGTTTAAGCAATCCTTTTTTTTTTTTCCTTCATGTGTTGATGCTGAAAATGAGGAGAATCGAGGTGAATTCACAGAACTGACAGCAAAGTTCCAAACATGAATCTGCACGAGACCCTGGAGAGTCTGCCTGTAACAGAGTAAAAATGATTTTATTCTATTTTCACAATCACAGACCAAAATAAGAGTGGAACAACCTGGGACAGTGGGAGGTGTCCCTGCCCATGGCAGAGGTGGAACTGGATGAGCTTTAAGGTTCCTTCCAACCCAACCCAGTCCAGAATTCAATGATCACTCCCAATCATGTTTAGAATCATCCAGATTGCTGTTAAAAATTATTCCAAATAGAAATACCACCCACAGAAATGCTAAACACTGCAAACATCAGTAGAGAATATTACACTCTGGTTTTCAGCTCCCTTAAAATCACAAGAAATTGTTTCCCTCCACATCTCCTCACGGCACAGCGACTGAATATGCTTTCCCCAAAAAGCTGCTGAAGAGTGTGCTGTCAGACACACTTGTAAGGACAATTCCAGCTGTAGTTTTATCCCCATAAAATCTCACTGAGGCAGGTAAATGGCATTATGGCTGTTTTATACATAGCAGATTGCATCAGGGATCCCAGAAGGCAGCGAGCTGCTGAAATCAGTCTGAGTTAAGCGTTTGGAAATACCACAAATACTTAATATTGTGCATGGAGCAGATCACAGATCTCCAGAAGCCAGGGAATGCTGCCTCCCTCCAGGTGAACACCACCTTGGTGGGGAAGAGGTGCTCCAGAATAAGATAAAAAGTCATACAGAATTTTTAACATCAGTAGCTGGTTAATCCTTACCAAAAAAATCTGTTATCTGAGGGGAAAGAAACTTTTTAAACTATTTTAAGTCTGTTTCATGCAAGCTATTGCAATATAAAGATTTGGCTGAATGCTTAATGATTTTGATGAACTGGCTACTTTTTTTTCCATTTATGTGGACACAGGTAATTATAAAGTCACGTGGACAGTGCTGATGCACAAATTTGTGTCCCATCTAACTGTACAGTGCAGATATTTTCATCATTACTGCCAAAAACCCTTCCTTGGATGTTTAAAAATTTAAAAATCCACCCAGACTTTCGGTTTCATCTTGACCCACACCATCAGGCCTTCCTGCTTTTTGGGGAAGGGGTTATGCTGGGAAAAATGAGCCCCCCCTGCTCAGCCAAAAGGCTAAAAATGAGATTTCAATTGATGTCAATTGATATCAATTTCCATGGTGCTGCAAAATCTGAGCTTGGAGAGGCTGGAATACCCCGCTGAGGCAGCACCAAGGCATTGTTATCCTGCTTCCTGATGGAAAGGAACATTCACTTCCATCACCCCACTTCAGGAAACACCTAGGAAAGCCTTCTGGCCTCCACAGCAAAAATATGATTCCACCCAGACTTCCACATTTAGTTTGATCCACAGCTCCTGAAGTCAGTGGGAAAAAATGCAATTAATGTCCAACTAATTGATGGATTGGGCCAGCGCTCCAGTTTCCTGCACATTCAGATGTCTATTTGTTTTGAACCCGGCCAAGAGATATTAGAAGTTTGGTTTTAATTAATTGAATGCTAATGAGTGGTGCCAAAATGCGCAAGAATGAAATCCTCCTTGCAGCAGGGTTCCCTGAAGCCCTGTGGAGTGCCCATGTGGGCACCGAGGTTCCTGGTCAGACCCAGGGCTATCCATGCTGGAGCTGCTGTCTGTTCCAACGTTTAAAGTGAGCACAAAAGTCTCCAGCAGAAGGGATTTAGGTCAGTATTTACATATTTGTCCAGTGACATTATGGGTGCTGTCAGCTAATGCAACAAATGCATTTGTTGTTTTGATTGTTTATGTTTTGGTTGCTCAGGGTTTTAGCTCTGTTTGGATTGTTGATATCTAGCAATGCATACACTTGGAGTAAGGGCAGAGGCAAGGTCAGTGCACTGACAGATTCATTTCAGACCTTGCAGAGCTGCTGGATGCTCTTGAGGCAGTTCTTGCACCGACAGATGAGCTCAGGAACAGCTTCTCTCATCACCAGGGAGAGTCCAAGTTCTCATCAAAAAAATACTGTCAGGCAGGGAGAGCAGACAGCAGGTTTTGTCTGGTGTGGGTCTTGATTTAAGTCTGACATATAACTAAATAATAGGAATAACAGGAATAACAGACAGCCCTAGTGAAATTCTGAAATGTTCCTGCTTGTTCTTTTATTTTATTCAAAAATAAAAGTATTTATTAGAGTGGTCATCGGTGTTCTACACTGATTTTTCTCCTTTTTTTGTTACATGTTTTCCTAAGCTACAAGCCAGAGTTATAAATCTGGCAGGTTTCCTATGAAACAGGAATATCCTGCTTAGCAGCAAATCCCAAGATTTCCTAGAGGACAATTCATTATTAGAGCACAATTAATTATTTCTGTTTTATGGGTTCAATGAGACACAGCCAGGGTGACCTGGCCTGCCTGAACCCCTCCCACCTGACAGGGCTCAGATATTGTCACCTCAGCACCAGGTCAACATTTCAGGCTGTGAGTAGGACTGTCCACGTCCCCCAGTCAACCACTCTCAGATTTATTTATAATTTTATAGTTATAAGGGTAGATGGTGGAGTGTACAGGACTCTGGTCTAGCTTTAAATATCACTTTATCTTGGCTGCACCCCTTATTTGTGCTTAGACCAGATTTAAGTTAAAAGCAGGTCATACACATCCGTGCCAGATACTGAAATGCCCCATTATTTTAAAAGAAAAAAAATTAAAATGTACACATGCAGTTAAAACCCCAACAAGTACAGTGCTTCCCTTCACATGCAGGTTTGTTAAATACCTCCCAAACCATCTTTTCCCAACATATCACCAATGAGAAAACAACATTTCCAAAGCACCCCAGGGCCAGATCTCATCCCTGTAACTTCAGTTCCCTGCTGGCAATCAGGACTGAGTTAAGGACAGCAGGTTTTTGCTTTTTATGGCTTAATAAATGTTCATATAAGTAAACATGGACCAGGGTGGGTTTTGTCAAGGACAAATAAATGTTTTGAAATCTGATCTAGCAGTGAGTGCAACCAGCAAGACCTGAAACCACTGTTGGACCCGTGGTCAACTTGATTTATGCAATTTTATAACATGGTTTTCTCCAACTTTTCTATGTTATTTTATTCCAATCTGTCTCTTTTATTGTATTGATTTGTAATCATTCCTTTTACTGCTGTCATGGATTTTGACCTCTTCTAGACTCAGATTTTTCCTCTAGACTCTAGACTTTTCTGCTGTCTGCAACTTGCTTTAACCCAAGATTTTAGTCCAAGTTTTAACCCAAGATTTTAGTCCAAGTGGTCTTCCCCTTAAGGCTCTGCAGTCCATGTTTATAGTGGCAGAGTTTTAGACATAAATTTCATTGTCTTGCCCAATCACAGACCATCACAGCACTCACCCTCCAGATGCACATTTACCTCTTTCTTTTTCTCTTTCTTTCTTTCTCTCTCTCTCTCTCTCTATTATTTCCCTCTTTCTTTTTCTCTTTCTTTCTCTCTCTCTATTATTTCCCTCTTTCTTTTTATCTTTCTTTCTTTCTATCTTTCTCTTTATTATTTCCCTTTTTCTTTCTCTCTTTCTCTCTATTATTTCCCTTTCTTTCTTTCTCTCTTTCTTTCTGCTCTTTCCCTCTTTCTTTTTCTCTCTCTTTCTCTCTCTTTCTTTTTCTCTCTCTTTCTATTCTTTCCCTCTTTCTTTTTCTCTCTCTTTCTTTCTCTCTTTCTTTCTATTCTTTCCCTCTTTCTTCTTCTCTCTCTTTCTTTCT
>WBNP01001038.1:492574-518826 GCA_013401095.1 Passerina amoena | reverse complement strand
TTCCCTCTTTCTTCTTCTCTCTCTTTCTTTTTCTCTTTCTTTCTATTCTTTCCCTCTTTCTTCTTCTCTCTCTTTCTTTTTCTCTTTCTTTCTATTATTTCCCTCTTTCTTTCTATCTCTCTCTTTCTTTCCCCATGTATTTTACCTTCCCATTGCCCCAGGCCATGAGGGTGCACCAAATTGGTTTCTGGGGCTCATCTGATGCCTGTTAATTTGTCAAGCCACAGTAACTCACTCCCCCAGCCAAACCCCAAGCAAGACTCAGCCATGGCTAAAGATGTTGATGTGCCTTATCAAACACCAGAAAATGTCACAGAATCTTTCAGGGGTGGTGGTGGCAGGGTGCAGCTGAGCATTTGGCCACGATCCAGAGTTGCATCTCAGCACCAAGGGCAGTGATTGTCCCCCAGGAATCCCAACATCCAGGATCTTGTGCCTCAGACCAGTGCGCTGGCTGATCACTCACAGTTACTGCTTTGAGCTGCAGCCTGCAGTCCATAGGACAGCTCTGCACACAGCATTTCCCTCCAGCCATGTCCACATAAGTTAGAGACGTGCTGTGACCTTTTATATTTATTTTTCCCCCAGAAAAAACCCACAAATCTCTATTTTTTTTTTCTTTCTGATTTAACTCGAGGTTCACTCTGAGATGGGGTTCTCTTTTTTAATTTTACTCTACATTTCTGCTTACATATTTAACTTAAATTGCTATTCATCATTCAGGCTGGGATGAATTTCCCATCCCTATAATTTGCTTTTGTTTGTTTTGTTAAAGCACATTCCACACCTTACAGCTCTGGGCTTCACCTCATTATTTCTAAATGCCCTCCTTAATTGACTGAGATAACACAAATAATTTTCTTTTTGATACAGAACCTTGTGTGCAGCCACGGGAGGAAGGCAGGTCAGGATCTCTCCTGCCTGCTGAAGGAATGTCAGTGCCAAAAACAGCTCCAAACATTGCTGTGCCCTGACACTGGGGCCCAGCTGGACATGGAGCAGGAAAGGATGACCACAGCCACAGTCCTGGGCTCATCCCAGAGCCAGAGAAACAGGGAAGGGGGATTGGGAATTGGGAGGGAGCTCTGCCCTGCTCAGGTGAGACCCCACCTGCAGAGCTGCCCCAGCCCTGGGGTTCACCATCAGCAGGACCTGGAGCTGCTGGAGCTGCTGAGCTCCTTCTCCAGAGCAGGAATTCAGAGATGGGCAGGGGGATGGAGCAGCTCTGCTGGGAAAAAGGGCTGGGAGAGCTGGGGTTGTTCAGCCTGGAAAGAGCAGCTTTGGAGTGAGCTCACTGTGGCCTTCCAGGACCTGAAAGGAGCCTGCAAGAAAGGTGGGGAGAGACAATTTACAAGGGGCTGGAGGGACAGGACAAGGGGGAATAGCTCCAAACTGACAGCAGATTAGATCCTGGCCTGTGAGGCTCAGAGCAGCTGTGGCTGCCCCTGGATAGCTGGAAGTGTCCAAGGCCAGATTGGATGGGGCTTGGAGTAACCTGGGGTAGTGGAAGGTGTCCCTGCCATGGCAGAGGGCATGAAATGATCTCTCTGGTCCCTTCTTACTGAGGTTTTCTAGGATTATGTGATCCTTTAAAAAAGCATGAATTTATTCAGCTCAATTTATCCTGTTCCCAGTCCTCTCCAACTGCTGACTGAGGAAATTAAAACCTTATGGGAGTGGGATAGTGGGGTGGATTCTGCAAACCAGCCCAGGCAGGTCCTGCTTTAACTTCTGGCTTAACTTCAGCTTTTGAGAGCACAGTGGGTCCTGGAGATGTCCCAGAGCTGTGCAGGTCTGTAAGAACAATTTACAGCAAGAACATCCCATGTTTTTTTTTTTCCTTGACACACCACATAATACCCAGCTACTGAGCCCTAGATCAGCCACAGCAACAGTTACTTCCAGCAGTTTCAGTGAATACCTGTGAGAGGATTAACAGGGCCATTAGTGGCAGTAATGATTATCTACTCCCTGTCATGAGGTGTGACAAAAAAACTAAGGTGCAAAATTAAGCTCTTTACTAACTGAAGGGGATTTTTGGCTTAGGTGGTTAAGCAAGAATAGAGGATAGACTGTGCTTCACCTTACAAAATAAATATTAAAGATCAGTAAGACACAGTGCAAGACATTTAACAGGGCCTGGGTGGCCGAGAGAGACGTGAAATAAAAGCTGCTTTATAATAGCAAACAAATAACATGAATGATTTGCACCTGATGAAAAGGTTGCAAATTAGATATCCCTGAATGCTATTAAATATCACAGTCTCTGGATGTCTTGGTGTAAAATCAGCCACTCTGGTTTAGGGCAATGATGTCTGAGTTTATTTTATTTCTATTTGGCAGTTTCAGCTGTAGCACTGCAGATAAAAGGCTCTCATTGGGGTTTTGAAGGGTGACAGGATGGAAAACAACTATTCTGCCATGTCCTCATCCACAGCACCCAGCCCGTGCCCTCAGCCTGGAATTGCAGTGGGTCCTTCTGCCCTTGGCATTTCCTTTGGAAGGGACATTTTTAGTCAACTCTGATCAATTTTGGACCCAATGTGATTCTCCGTAACCCGACTGCTGTGCTGGGTTTGGGAAAAAAGCACAACAAAGATTTCTCCCAGTCTTCTCAACAGCACTGGAGGCTCTTCTGCTCACAGTTTGCTGTGTGGGAGCTGCTTTGCTGCAGGATATTCCCTGCCAAGACATGAACTTCTGGGAAGAAATTATACTCTGGATTTAAAGCTGTGTGGGTCCAAAGCAATCCTCCATCTGAGCCAGCACATGGAGTCACGCTTTACTTCATCCATTGATGGCAAGAGTGACTTCTACACAACCACATTGCCACTGCAGAGCAGCAAGAACTACTTCCATCTAAATAAATTTTGTGAAAAAATCCTAAATTGATATATAATCTAAATCTATCTTAAAGTAAAAGGTGTAATGGGTTAGAAAATTATATCCCTACAGAGATGGTCAGGTTTTCATGGATTCAACCCATAATCCATGACAAAGGGGTCACAAAACATGACTTGGAGCTTAAAATTTGTGATTTTTGTGATTTTGGTGCAACTGCTCCTTCAATGGTTGGATTAAACTGGCCACAACTTCCAGACTTGAGTTTCTTCTCCTGACCATGGAGATTTCCCTTGGAAAAAACAAAATTGACTCCTAAAGAGGCATCTCTGAATATGTCAAAGTTTAACTTTGTGTTTTATTCACACTTTGACTCGGGTTTTTTTTGGAAAAAAAACATACAAATAAACCTAAATATTGTTGTCTTTTTGTCCAACAATTCCAATTAATTTTCATTTTATGCTAGAGCAGAACACTTAAAACACAGGCATTTTCAGCCACCTTCACCAGACGGATCTATCAGTCACCTAACATTCTTTGGGTTTGACATCTTCCCTTAGGGTGTCCCACAATTTCCCCAAAACTGCACAACTACTCCTGATTTTTGCCTCAAATGGTCATAAATGTTAAATTCCCCTGTTTATGTGCAACAGCTCCTAATGGCTTCAACTCTACCACTGCTGAAAGAGAGGTAAAAATTTAGCGCTTTTTAGCAGTAACACAGGGACTGTAAATCTTCACCAGACCTTTAAAAATCCTGCTCCAGACTGGACAAAATTCCCTAATAATTATTCCTGTGTTAATTAACAGGAACAAACTGTTCTGCTTCCCAAGATTCCCAGCGCTCAGGTCAGTATCCAACACCATCAGGATCCCACAACTCCAGGGAAAGGAAAACCAACAAGAGCTGGTAAATACCAAGAGTTTAAGTGCAACACGTCTTTTCTGTCTGACAGAAAACTCTCTCCAAGGTCTGGTTTCAGCCTGCAGAGTCACCACTCCAGAGGTGTTTCCTGATGATAAAACTGGAGGATCTTGTGCTTTCCAACAGGTGAATTATCTAATAAGCAGCAAAATCACTGTATTAAAGAGATTATGCTCTTAATGTAGGCAAAATTAAATTTAGCAGGTGCTCAGTGTGCAGTTATTCAGTGATTTCATTATTATTCCCTTTCTTCTTTCCTCTATTTTCAAAACCTTGAGCTTTCTCCTGCAATACTCTCCCAAAGTCTTTGAGCTCCCTCTCCACTGAAGAGATTCCCTTCTGCTCCACCAAAGTGCTTTGTGGCAGGTCCTTGCAGTTAAAAGGGATTTTGGAAGGCTTAAAGATTTTGGAAGACAGGACCAGGGCTGGTCCTGGCTCTCACACAGGGATGAATTTCACTCCCAGTGAATGTGCACATTTGGAGGCTCCACAGTGCTTTGGACTCTCAAATTTCCCTCCTCTTCTGATGCCTTTTATTCCATGTGAGGCGAAGCTCATGGAATTTTTTTTGACTGGAGAGTGAAGGAAGCACTTCTAAGGAATGATTATGTTTTCTAAATAATTCTAAATAGGTATTAAGAAAAATGTATTACATTAAGTGACTGAACATTCTTCATCTCACTTATGATTTTTTTTTTAATATTCATTTATGAAAAAATTACCTTTTCCTCAAAAACTGAATTTAACTTATTCTCTACCCTTCAACACATTATTTATGTATTTCATGTACAGCTGTTGTTACTGTGTAGAAAAAGCATCCTCAAATCAAGCTATTTTCCAGATCCGAAACATAAATATATATTCATTAATTCAGATATCCATTTTTAATTATTATTTATCAATCAGTGTAGTTTTTCTTTAGTATTTATGTATAAATATATATTAACTCTTCAATGATAACTTGGTGTGGCTTCACTTTTCCTTATTCTTTCCTGAGCCTGGGAATTATCCCACGTGGGATTTATAAACACAAGGTTGTAGATTTACCTAGAAGAGCACACTTATTTTCTGATGAAAGCAAAGGGGGAAAAAGCAACAGCAAACTAACAAGAACATCAACTTTAATCACAATAACCATTTTTATCATGAGAATTGATTCGAAGGAAGGTATTTTATGGCTGTCATGAGAGACTTCACCTCTAAAGGACTCAGATGTCTGCATTCATGCAGTACATTTGCTGCACCTTCCATTGCCTGGAGCAACTCCCTACATACAAAATTTTCCTTCTTTCTTTACTTTAAGCATCCTGAAAAGCAGAATACAAAAAAATCCTGCGTGTTCTTTAGCATTGCTACAGGGGTTAAATTGTTAATGCTTTACTTTCACTCTAGTTTTTTATCAAACTTTCTTTTTTCTCTCCCTGGGGATAAACAAATGGACAGCTTTCCTCTCTAGTATTCCTCCTTCCATTACCATCACAGCAGAATGCATCTGAGACTATAATAATTCAGTGATGAAATACAAAATGTCGCAATGCCATCTCTCTTAAAGTGAACTGAGATTTTGTTATGCCATTTTAGGTGCACTAATAGCTCCTAAAGTCCCATGGAGTATCTTAATGTGAATTTAATGAGCTGATAGCATATAAATGACAGTACTGTGAGGGTGAAGGTGACATAACCTTTTTCCTTCTGTTTGATGTTTGTCTTTGAAAAAATACAGATCTTTTCGAAACGCGCCGCATTATTACAACGCACTGCATCCTTCAGCGAGGAGCCTGCCATTGTTTTAGCATTTTACAGCCCTTTTCTACACTCTTCATGGCACTAGAAACACAGCCACTTTTTAGTTCACCATTTAGGTAATTAAAAATCTCAACACTTTTCCTGGCAGCGCAACACCAACAGCGCTCGTGGCTACATCGTGCAGCACCCATCCAGTGACAACCCATCATTTTCGTCACGCTGGTGCCAGTGGTGGTGGCATGGAACTGGTGAAATCCTGCATGAACCACATGGAAACCATCCATCTGTATTTCCTGGGCATCGCCTTTCTACCTCCCAGCTAAGAGATCCTCTCAGCAGCGCTGGCTCCCAAACTCCGCGTGTCATTGCCGGAGCGTTGTCATTTACGAGGAGCCGCCTCCCCTCACTCAGAGGTGTCACACCCCATTGTGCACCCGAATCCCAGCCCCCCTCGGCGTGGTAATGGGCTGGAATGCCATCAGCACTGGCTTGGATCAGCACTGACCCTGCCCGGCACAGGGGAGGAAGATGGCACAAGATAAATACGTTGATAAGAGAAAACAGCTGGCGGATTAAGGAGGCACCCAAACGTATGAGGTTATTAAAGCCTGCCCGAGTGCAGCAATGCAGCTTTCCCACTGCAATTTGAAGTATTGTCCTTAAAACCTTTCATTCAAACTTAAGAAATGCCATCTCAGTGGATTTTTTCACCCTCCAACCTAAACTCTTCGAGCTGTGTCAGCCAGTGATGTGATCATTTCTAGGCTAAATGTTCTGCAACATAAAAAATTACTAACTTTCACTTCTTTTCATATTCCTTCAAAACAATATATTAATACAGAGATTATGAATCATTGGAATATCTTGAGTTGGGAGGGACCCACAAGGATCAGCAAGTTCAGCCTGGCCCTGCACAGACACCCCAACAACCCCACCCTGGGCATCGCTGGAGTGGTGTCCAAATGCTCCTGGAGCTCTGGCAGCCTTGGGAATGTGATATTCCCTGGGGAGCCTGGGCAGTTCCCTCTGGGGGAAGAACCTTTCCCAAAATCCAACCTAAAACCCTCCCCTGGCACAACTCCAGCCATTCCCTCGGATGCTGTCACTGATCACCAAATAAAAGAGAACAGTGTCTGCTCTTCCTCTTCACTTCCTGAGGAAGCTGAAGACTGGGACAAGTCCTCCCTCAGTCTCCTCCAGGTGGACAGACCAAGTGACCTCAGCTAGTCATCACACAGCTTCCCTTCAAGGGCCTTACTATCTTCACAGCTTTTATTTTTTATTTGTTATTTAAACTTTATAGTGAGCCAAGCTCGTTTCTTTTAATTTTATGCTCGATTGCAACCAAAGGCTTCTTGGTGTCAGTTTGTTTGCTAATTTTAAAACACTTGTAGGACAGACTGTGAATCACTCCATAGACAGTGTATTTTCTATCTTATCATACAGTCCCAATGCTGTTACATGAAGTAGGTAACGCTGAGTGAATTAAATTTACAAAAGTTATTTCCTTCCCTGGTAGAAATACTAACATTTAACCTTCTGAGAGAGATGTACCTTGGGCTGCGCTTGACAAAGGGGAAAGAAATAAATAAAGAAATAAGCAGCTTACGTGTTTCAAAAAAGTTGGAATTTTGGCAATGTGTGAAATTTGTTTAGAAAAACCTTTTCGTTGCCAGGTGACGAGGCAAAACATATCACATATGCTTAACAACCAGCTTGTACATATTTTGTCTTTCCAAGGTTTCTAGGGCTGGTCAGGCACAATGATGCATTACAGCTGAAGGAGCTTCCAGCAGGGACAAATGTTTGTCTCCTTCCAAAAGAATTTTCCTAATCCTTAAGAAAAACAACTCAATATTTCTCATTGCTGAATGATTGAGTAAGGATTAATTCTGCTCAAAATTCATCGTGTCACGGGTCGTATTTTGTGTTTGCTGAGGGTGCAAACTGCACATGGTGCTTGTGAGCATTTCATGGTACAGTACAGGCAGCAGTTCTGCTAACCCAGGTTTCTCACAATAGTCTGTCACCTTATCCCTGTTCCACTGTCAAGCAGCAGCACCAGCAGCATTAAAACACAAGGATGACTAAAGATCAATGATGATAATATGTTAAAACATGTCCCACCATGTTCAAAGAGCTACTCTTGTCACAGTCCAAGCACCTTTGCATCACTGATGTGTCCATTTCATCAACGTTTCCATCCACCGATGCACACTGGCATTTCAGGGGGATGGAATAATCAGTTATGGGTTTGGAGGAAGTCAGAAAGAGCCAGAAAAAACCCAATCCACACTCAGATTCCCCTGAAATTTGGAGGCCCGTCCTTCCCACCCCAAACCTCAGCTCTTGCTGTGAACATTTGCATCCCATGAATCCCATGGCCTGGAGTAGCAGTTAATGGACTTGACACACATGAAATTAATTGTGGGGATGATTCTGAAACAATTACCTTTTCTTGGAAGCCCAGTCAACAGCCATTCTAATAAATCATGGTGCTGCTCATAATGGCCATCAGTAATCAAACGCATCTGCACACTCAGCCTGTTTGCTGACTTAAAACTCTAAAAGACAAAGAAGAGTGTGGTGCCCAAGTTCCCACACGCCTGGCACACAAAATGGACACAGAGGACCTGATTGCTCTCCTCCAATCACCCTGTGCCACCTGCACTTATTAATTGTTGGTCATTATGCAAACTTGCATCTCTCTAAAATGTTCGTACCTACATACACCAAATATTCTCTGGGGTTTTTTTTTTTTCCTTTTCCTCTCTTTTGTTTGGCATTCCAATTTTAAGTGTCACTGAAAGAAAATTTCAACATGACTCATGAGATTGAACTGTTTTATCTCTAATTACCCTTGTCAGGAGATAGCCATAAATCAGTTTTTTAAAAGCAGCATATGCATTCATTTAGAGCAATTAGCCATCATTTTGTTATTTCCCTATTCCTTACAAGGGTTCCCCTCCTGTCTTCTGTGTACCCAACTGAGCATTGGCTTTTTACAGGTGGATTAGGTACCAAAAACTTTCTTCTCCCAAACTTTAAGACTTTTAAAGTCTCCCACCCCTTTCCTCCATCCTACTGTACCTGTTCCCACCTACCCTGGGGGCAAAACCAAACACACACAGAAAACTCAAAGGTAAGGAACTCTTTCTTGGAGAGCACAACTTCTGGAATTTGATACCCACTAGGAGCACTTGTGCCTGCAAATTCCAGTTTGCTCTCCCTGCCAGCAAACCACACATGCCAGCAAACCAATTTCCCAGAATCCTCATCAAAAGACAACAACAAAGGGCTGCAATGATGGCCAAATCCAATTTATTTAAGAGGGAAAAGGGACCATACACAAACCTCTCTGCATGACTGCCCAGATGTGCCAGGTCACTACCTGTAGCCATTAATATTCACTGGCCCTCCAATGCCTTTAAAATTTAGATTTTATTTATTTCTTGCATCCTTTTCTCTTTCACTGAAATTGCAGAACAAGGCATCCATTTACTCAGTGTAAACTTACACTGTGAGATATGATCCCAGATGAGGTATTGCCTCAAACAGAAGATGAAAAATATTCCATGCATTTTAAACATGGATCCAAGATCATAAGTTGCACTAACGTGTAATACATTTCTGCTGTTCTCTGGCAGGAGAGAAAAACAAAACTGGCAGCTATAGCAATTGTATAATGGTAATTATTGAGAGAAATAATTACACAAAAACCTGTTCAAATTATATACAGGATGGGATGACTCAAAGCGAGAAGAATTTAAAGTGATAGTTAATACCTCAGAAAGCCTCACTGTGTGACACCAGGCAGCAAAGTCAGACAAACAAATGCATCTGCTGAAATCATTCTACCCTCTGAAGTTTGTCAAAAGTGGGCAAAAAGCAACAGTTTTCACTCAGTGGGGATTTCAGGGCAGGCTGGCTTACCAGGGAGGATCCCAGCAGCATCAGGGAATTCCTGGACAAAGGAAAGAAGGAAACCCAAATGTAATTTTATTCTAAATAGGCTGCAATCAATTCTTTATATTCACTTCACAACCCTCAGCAGTAGGAGGGTTTAGAATATTAATCCAGCTCTTCAGAGGTGAGAGGTGGAGGGAGATGTTGCAACGGAGCCAGGAGTTCCTGGGTGCTGAATTCCCACCTGCACCTCTAAAGCCCTTCCTGTCTGTACCCAAAGATAAAACCTCTTGTTCCAGAGGTTTCCAGCTGTGCTGCTGATGGCTGCCCTCATCCCTTACCCCAAATGTCAGCAACACTGGATAAAACTGCAGCCACTGATCATCCTTGAGGAGCCAAGGAAGCCTCACCACACCTTCCCTGTTTGCTGATCTCCTTCTGCCTCTCCCACACTGCTTTCAAGACTCTTGATTTTGTTCCATTCCAGATCTGTCTTCTCAAACACCTCTCCCTACTTCAAAAACTTCTGCTTTTCACGTCCCCTCCCCTCCTTCCACCTAATTTTTAAACCTCTGTCCTCACTTCCAACAACTGGCCAAAGCCCTTCTCAAGAGAACAGATTTTTAATTATGTTTATGGGAAAACAGACTTTTTTTTTTCTTTAATTCATCTCTATTAGCTACAAATTTTTTCCTAATTATTCCTTTTATCCTGTCACATTACCTTACATCTGTGTTGCTGTTTCCCTTCCTTCTGTATCACATCTAATTTGAGATTGGTGTGACTTGAGGACTACAAAGCAAAAATATATTACTAAAGTTTGTTTTGAAAGTTCCTCACTTTGCCCAGACCATTCACACAGGCAAAGCATCCCATGCACCACGCTGTATTAGTAATTACTTTAAAACTTTATATTGCAAGAAAGATGACAAATGCTTCAGGACAAAAGTAAAAATGGCAAAAATCTGTTCTGCTGACAAGTCAACCATACACAGTGCAACTTGCTCAAATTGTCATATCAAAATTTGCTTTTTCTGAAAAGAAAAAGCTGCCACTTTTATTTGGCAAGGTGGCTCAAAAGTCCAGCTTAGCTCAGTGCTTTTGTGCAGAGGGGAGAGTAGTGGGTGGTTCGCATCATTTATAGTTAATTCTACCATTTCTTTCAGTGCTCAGATATTGCATTTATTTCTTCAATGCACATAATCAGATCACTGCATTCTTTCTAATTAAATTAGTTTCCTCTGCACAGCCCTTCAGTGTTATCCTAGGAAACAAAGACAGGGCCATAAAACCAGAGGGCCACCGTGGACTCAGACACTTACAGAGTTGCCCAAATTTAAATTCAAATGGTACTAACAGGAAGGTAATAATGCATGTGATTTCAATTTTAGGGTTTATGTGTCCCCGTCCCCCCCCCCCCCCCCCCCCCAGTGTGGTTTTCTTTGATGGTTTTACCCCTGAGGCAGCTCTGTAGGGTAGTGAGGTGAAATTACCCCTAATTTAGGGGTACAGACCCAAGGCACAGAGTGCAGTTGGTTCACTTGAGGTGACACAAGGAGTCTGTGCCAGCCTTGGGATTTGGGAACTGATATTCCCCATTTCCTCCAGGGGAATGACCACCAGAACCAGCTGTCCTCAGTGCAGGAAATCCTCCTTGGAAACACCACAGTGGATCTTTTTTAATGGCATTGGCAAATCCTGGGAAAATACTTGTATTATTACAGAGTAATATAGAAACCAAACCCCTGCACACAGGTGAGGGCAAGGTGGGTGAAAAGCAGCCCCTTGGGAGAGACACTGAGGTTTCCAGGAGCAGGAAGAGGATATTTAGCTTCACGTAAATTTCTAAATCTTCCCAAAAAGGAAGACGTTTAGATAAGATCCACACATGTTGGCTTTTCCTATGTGAGGAAATTGCTGAGGTTTTCAAGACCAGAATTCAACTACTTTTATATCACTTTTGCTGAAATAAATATAAAGGTTATATATTTTGGAAGAGGAAAGAAGAAGCTCTCATTCCAAAAAGTCAAGTCATTAATTCCTCCATCCCAAGGCAAGAACTCTCACGGGGAGGGTTGCAGGGTCACCCACGAAGCCCCTGGCAGTGCTGCATTTCCCATCCCCTTTGCTGGGGTTAACACCTCCTGCAAAGCACAATCAACTTTTAAGGCACGAGATAAAATTTTAACAGTGCTCCTAATTAGTGCCAACAGTGGCAGTTTCTGTGATGGCTGCAGTGAGGGCCCATAAACTCCATCTCACTGGGGTCAGCCATCCATCAGGGGGCAACTGCTGCTCCCTGACACCCGCCTGGGCTGCCTGCACAGAGACATGTGGAAGGGTTGGGTTGGAAGGGACATTAAAGATCATCCAGTGCCACCTCATTCCATGGGCTGGGACACCTTCCACTATCCCAAGTTGTTCCAAGCCCTCTCCAACATGGCCTGGAAAACTTCCAGGGATGGAGCAGCCACAGTTCTCTGGCCAGCCTGTGCCAGAACCTCAGCACCCTCACAGGGAAGAATTTCTTCCCAAAGACAAAGATGAATCTGCACTTGCCATTGAACTGCTTATTCTTACCACATATCACAATAGGAATGTTTGTCAGGATATATATCCCATCAGTCTTTGGCTAATTTTTGGGACAAGGACTTTGCTGTGGAGCATTTTTATGTCACTGTGAAATGTATATTGGATATGTGGCTTAAATAAACTTCTGCAAAAAAAAAATCCCCACCAGAGCAGCAATGAATGGGATTTACAGCTTGAGCTTCTGAGCACCTTTACTGCACAAAAACTGTTTATTAGCACAAGTTTTCCCTTTGTATGTTGTGTTTACTTGTTTCCCAGCAGGGTCTGCTGATGTTAATGGACTCACAGCAGTGCATTCTACTTCTGTTATTACAGGTCTAATTCAGTCATTAACATTTCATTAATGGACTGGCCTCCTCGCTGTTTGCATGGCTGTCTAGATATTGATGAGCTTTCTAGTATAGAAAACTGGTATTTAAGGCAGACTCTTAAAGGTTTATTAAGATGCTCGTGAACCTTCATCGCATTCTGTCATTTATTTTAGCAGATAAAAGCCAAACCCTCAGACGAATTTGCAATGCAAAAGTTTTCAGCACCTGAATAGAAAATTAATTCCATGTGAATACCCCAAGGAGAGGGGAAGAAACACCCAAAGATTCCACAGTTACATCACTTGGATACAAATCTTCAGCTCCTGCCTCAAAATCATTGTGGCTCTGCGCTGCCAAGTCCTCTGTGCTCCCCCTTGGAGGGAATTGCATTTCCCTGGGACACAAACTCATTCCTTTTTTCCAAGGGGGCTCTGCAGCCCCACTAGCTCCCAATTTCAGACTCTGAGCTGGAATTTCTAATCCTCTCCATCACCCAATCCACCAGGAACAACCTCACTGGTCCAGTGGAATTATTCAAACTAAGAGGCTGCTAAGATTAACGAGACAGTGGCTGTGGGGACCTTTGGCATGCACCAAAGAGGAAGATTTATCACAGTTTTTACACTTCAGTAATTTCCTGGCTTTATCAACAGTGTATTGGAATCTAAAAACAATCTTGATAATACCTGTACCCCAGTGGAAGGTAAATATCCGTAGGAAATTGCTCAAAGGACTTACGAGGTGCTTCCTTTCATATTTCTGCTTCTCCCCTGCTAAAATGTGTGTTTTCAGGCACCCCAGAGGATTAAAATACACTGCATCGGATCATATGAGTGTCTAATGCAAGTACTTTGTGAAAATTAGTAATTTGATGTCATAATTACGCTTGTAATATAAAATTATTAAGCACTGTCATATTGCACAGTAAATGGAACTTATATTGGTGTAATACAATGTATTTCAATTCCATTACAATAACTTTATCATAGACTTTAATGGTACCCAGAGTTAACAAAAATAACATGCAGCCAGGAAAAACACCATTGAAGAGCACCCTATACTGCAATATTAGGTCACAACAGATATAATTTGTGAGCTTCTTTATGTGCCAGTTTACATTTATGAACACCTGCAACTTATGTTTTCCTGACAAAATGAGATGCTAGAAAGTCGAGGTAGGATTAGAGGCCAGTAAACAAAATCCCCAGTGTAATTTCCCTTAATAAATTCTGCATTATCCATGCCTTTGACTTCAGCTTTATAAATGGAGCTATAAATATTATCGATCCTAAATTCATATTTTTTTAAGGATCTTCCTGGCTCAGTCAGGCAGGTCTATGCCAGAATGACATGAAAATAGATCTATTATGAAATCTGAAGCTTATTATCTTGATAAATGTAGCAATGTTTGAGCAATCTGAGGGTGGGGGTGCAACAAGAAAGGAGGGACACTATTTTAATATTAATATGTTCAAGGGTTTTCTTCTTCAGTAAAACTGCCCTAGCCTAGAATGTATGGGCTACTTATTTAATGAAGGGAAAAAAATAAAGAGAAGAGGAAAACAAAAAAAAGAAAAAAAAAAAGAAAATAAGAAGAATTATTAGAAAATATGCCAAATCCTCATCTCAACATTTTTCTTTTGTCTTTCAGGGTAAATAAAATGAAGAAACAAACCACAACTGGAGGGGGGGGTGGGGAAAACTCAGCCTGCTAAAATGTCATGACTTGCTTCTCTGCAGGTGTCAACTTGACTTCACTGAAATGGCACAAAACTTTGATTTTCTCATCAGGAAAAAATGTTTATTCCCTCTACCAGAGCTAACAGATAAGAACATACTGTGTGTAACATTGCATATTTTGATCCTGCGTCTAACTGTTCTTGAGACACATGCTAAAAATATTTTGTGTGCTTTGCCTCAAATTGTTGTCATGAATTATTGAATTGAGCCGTTACTTTTTCATTAAACTGGCAGCCTTAATAATTTAAACACTGGTCTTTAAGAGACTTACTGTATACCGATGATCTTCACAGGAAGAAAGAGAACCTCCCAATTATTTTAGATATGTCTTGATTTTTATTTTTTTTTTGGTAGTGTTTTAATGCAGTGCATGACTTACCAGGCATTACTGGATGCCCGTTTTATTTTAGCACATATTATTTTTAGACAAAATTTCTGTCCATTTGAGAATTTAGCTCAGATACTCCTGTAGCCACATTTTCCCAGCCATGGGAAACTCAGAATGCTCAGGTGCAGCCCAGGGGTACAGCTTCAGTTCCCCCCTTGAAAATGAGGTAGGAAATAACCTTCAAAGTTTTGTAATAAATAAACTTCATGGGTACAGCTTCAGTCCACACCAAAAAATCAGGTAGGAAATAAATTTCAAAGTTTCATATGTCTGTGTGGCCCCGGTCCATTGGAGGGCAACCTTCTCGCACCTGAGCAAAATCTGCTGCTCCAAAAGAAAACCAAAACTAAGGGATGTGTGAAACAGTTCTGAAGCTACAGCCTGATTCAATAAAAAACCTCAACTCCCTTCTCAACTAATTTGAATTTTTTAAAAAGTGTACTTTCTGTGGGGCGACAATCGCTGCAAAATGAGGGCTTTGGAAAATTTGTTGGCAAATCATTGCACTGGTGGCTTTGCCAAGTCCCCTGGTCTTCTGAACCTCCCTCAATTACCCTGCAAAACATTAAGGCAAGAAAGGTTTCAAAGTACCTCCTCAAAACCCAGAACAAGCTCTCAACTCCCACAGCCTTCTTATGGTAGAACTAGAGATGATAAAAATCAGAAATTCTTGGAGTTGATGTCCCTGATCCACGGGGATGTGTCACTTAGGTAATAGCAGTGCTCATTTTGCACAGCACAACAGCAACAAAGATCACAAATATTAACTTCCAACACCACATAAAGTGTGAATAATCTCCATTGCTACAAATTTTTAAAATGCATCGTATTTCTTCCCCACATATGTCCTTGTAGCCTCATAAAACAAACTGTTTCATTATATGGGCTTGTGTATATATATATCACAAAATGTTAGCTACTGCTAAAAGTAAGAAAATAGATTTTGACATTGGAGAATTATTTTCCTGCTCTCCTGTGCCTCTGGATGTGAAGGCAGAGCTACTCAGCTGTTTAATCTGGCCCGAGTCCAGGACTGCATTTCATGGTGAGATGCCAAGAGCAGCGATGCCACATGGAACAGGAGTTATCTGCTGCAAACTCCCTCTGATCACAGGGCAATTTCTATTTGAACTGATAGAAAGAACAATCTCATGCAGTTTTCTTGTCTGGTCAGGACTGATTTTCGTTTGGGCAACTGAATTTTGTCTTATTAATCAGAAGATGTACGAGATGCTGTAATCACTTCGTTGCACAGCATTTGCCAACCCTTCCATGGCATGCCCATCAAAATTCCTGGCCCTGCCCTCCCTGAGCATGTCTGCAGTCCTGAACTGCAGCAGTGGCTCACAAATTGCAGAGATCATCCATTAAATGCAGGTTTAAGTCATACAGACAAACTATTAAGTTCTGAAATCTAGATGTATATGAAAAAGAAACACCTTTTTGTCCATTTTTGCACTTCACCACTTGTCAAAACTGTTGAGGTGGGAAAGCCTGTTGGCTTTCTGTCCTTCAACTTAAAGTAGCTGTATTTGACGCCCTTTTAATTAATCCCTAACCCAGTCTGCTATCCCTGTTCAATTTATTATCTTCCAAAAAGTTTAGATGATATAAAATGTACACATTTGAACTGGTAAAATTAAGGAGTTTTCCTTGTGGTGTATGAAAAACTACTATGAGATCCTTGTGGTGGAAGAACTACTATGAAAAACTACTTACCCTCTAACACTTGAAGAAGAGTAAAGAGTCCAGGAAAGGAAGGATTGCATTAAAGCATAGAACCTAATCAACATTCAGGTACCACAAGAAAAAAGAGAATAAAAGCTAGGCAATCATGTTTATGTTCATTGCTATCTCAAAAAAAAAAAATGTCCAATCCAAACCACATGGATGCAAGTAACCAATAAACTATTAAAGAGTCATGTAAAGAAATTTTTCTTACCTGCAGCATCTCTCTTCTCTTCCTCCTGAAGCTGTTTCCATTTCAATATGACTTTGAATTTGCTAGAAATATTCAATTTGTTTATTATAGGCAATATAATCTCTTCCTGATACAGAGACATTGACATACCTCCTGGTGCATTAGAGGCAGCAAATACTCCTTTATTCTGTGACATCCCTTGGGTCAAACAGGCTTTAAAAACAGGCTTTAAAATCCAGGTTCCCATTTCCTGGCACTGGAGGGTTTAAATAGTTGTTGGGATGGGGCACACCTGTCACACCAGGTGAACTGGGGTAATTCTGATGTGTCTCAGCACCTCCTGTCAGGGGCATGGAGGGGAGGGATGCACATGTGCCATGGGCAGGAGGCTGCCAGGGATGTAAAGAACCCTGCAAAGAATCCTCTCCAGAGAGTGGAGAAAGCCCTGGCTCTGGCAAGGCTTTGCTGGCAAACATTTCATGTCTTGCATGGGACAAGGAGCCAGCAGGAGAGCACCAAGGACACTGTACCCTCCAGAGAGCTTTTCCAGTTGGATGGAGAAGGTTCTGCACCGACAGATTGTGGTGCAGCCCAATGCTCTCCTGCCAGCAGGCAGACTTTGGGAGGGGCCAGGGGGTACAGAAGTAACTGTGACACAAGATTTGGGGATTTTTAGGTCTTGTGGTTTTGCCTGGGCTCTGACCAGCATGGCTTTTGGGTTTTGTCCTTTCTGTGCTGCCACTCCTCACTCGCCCTCTGGCCAGACACCGGGCTGAACACCATTGCCCTCTGAGCTTCATGTGTCCTTCTGCATTTTCCTTCCTCCTTCTCTGTCTTCTCTACCCTTCCTCAATAGTAGGGCAGCTCCCTTTTCCTTCCCAATAAATGACCCTCAGATGTGGTGATGTCTCATCTGAATTAATCTCACCCTAGACCGTGTTTTATAAAAGAGCTCCACTCCCAACTCCTTGCCCAAAAATGATTCTCCCATGAGACAAAACTATGAGTTTAACCAGTAATAACAAACATACAAGGAGGTTTTACAAGCAGCACATGCAGGAAGGATTGACAAACTGGCTTCTGCAGCAAAGTCTAGGTGTAAAACAAGCAGGTGTTTCGTGATGCTGCGTGTTTCCACATTCCACATTCCCTGGATCTTTCAGTTCTCACACTCAAGAAAATCATTTTCATCTGTGCAAAGAGGATACAAACATAAGTGTCCTGGCTTGGTATCATCCTGGAATGTTTTGGATGAGAGGGAAATATGGGAAAGATGAAAGGCTGTAGCAGAAGAGACTCATTAGGGAAATTTACAGCAGCACATCAGAGTTGTCCACTCCTGTTGACATAAAAATACTTGCAGTAAAAAAGAAACAATCAGAGAAAAACTAAAGAGAGGTCTTAGCATTTAGTGGGTAATTGTATACAACCTTCTAGAGACCATACAGTAAAAATCAGCCAAAATGAAGGGAAGTCCTCGTTGGTTCAGTGTTTGTTAAAGCTGTTGAATGTTTTTCCTAGTGAAACAGTTGAAACTTGGAGAGATGTGTGACAGAGGACAGAAGAAGACACTGGAAATGTAAAATGAGCACCAGGGCAGACAACCTTCCAGTCTGCACCATCATCTTTCACGAGTTCCACCAGTGCTGGCTCTGAGCCTGGGCTGCTCACTTTTGTAAAGCTTTTCTTTATTGTTTTAATGAAAATTCACCATGGTTCTAATGGAAAAAAAAATACCTTAAACAGACCTTTAACAAGAAATACAGGAGGGAGGGAGGACTCATTAAGTGTGAATTTTGACAAGTATTAGTGAAACAAAAGACCCCAGCACATAAGTTTAAATTCCAGATAACTCTGTCCTCTGATTGCCAGGAGGAGTTAAAATTCAGCTCTCCTGTCTGGAAAAAGTATTACAGGAATATATTCTGAACTTTGCATGGTTCATTTTTTGTTACGAATTAGATCCATCATGAGATTTATTGAGGTGCCTCATGTTTAATAAAATACTCATAACGGTTTGTGATATTTCACAGGATAAATAACAGGATTGTTAGCGGTGTTTGTATAGCAGGTCTCAGGATAATAAATGGTTCATTCAATAATGAACTGACAACAAGTTATTCAGGTTATAAAAATATGGGAGATAAGAGTCAAAATAACAAAACTCAGAGGATCAGACATTCAGACAACACTGGAGTCCAAAGCCAGGTTGCTCCATCATTTGAATTTTGAAACCATTTGAAATAAGAGGGTGGAAATTTCCACATAAAGCATTTTGCAAGCCAACAGGATAGAGGACACAACTGTTCTTTTATTTCTGACACAGCCCAAGACATCTCAATCTTCTCATGTTATTCAAATCTAATAAAAGATTAATATCCTTTTAGACTAAAATAATATAAAAGTGTCTGAAGATAAACACATAAAAACAATTCATCCTGTCTCTGCCCCTCAAAGAACACATGAACACAGAAAGTTCAATACATTTTTAAAAAATACATTCTTTAGAAAATATGAACAAGTGAAGACTCTCTGAGTATATTTGACTTCTAAATAAATTGCTTTCTTTTTTGGAATTGCTGAGAAGGCAGGCACTCAGTGAGGTCAATGAGACTTACTGATTGCACAGTGTTACGGAAAATTAGGCTACTTATTTGGGAACTAAATATGGATGTTAAGAGCATTCAGTGAAGTCACACTTTTGAGCATTTTGGAGCTGGCCTACATTTTTGAAGAAAACTTTGAGACTTCCAATAACTTTTTGGAAGAACCAGATATTTATGATGTCCTTCATAGCAATTAAAGGCAATTCACAGAACTGAAAAGATGATTTGGGCGTGTGGGGGGGAGGTGGCTTCAATTCCTGTAAAGAAACATCAATTTGCAATCAACTCAACTTAATTAGGGTGATCCCAGTTCTTACGAATTTTGACTCTGAGGAGGACTCTAAAGGACAAGGAGAGGGTCCCCAGGATGGTATTTGATTCCCACCTATGTTTCAGGAGAAAAAATGATGGAGAAGAGACAACTTAAAGAGGAGGCATGACGGAAAAGGCAGCAAAAACCAACTTTCTGTTATTGGTGTGATTGCTCAAATTCAAACACTCTCCAGAAGTCATTCCCATCTATTTTGTCCAGGCCAGTTTATCTCCAAAGTTTGCCCATCTGTCTCAGCAAGAAGCTGAGATGTTCACGTTGTTTAATTCTTTGATGTTCACAACAATAAAATGACCAAATAATAATAACAACTTCCCCCACCCCCAAAAAAAAAAAAAGAAAAATGAATGTTTGAAATGGCCATTTCAAACTAAAACAACTGCTATTGCTATCAATTTAAGTAATCACTTTCCCAGCTGACAGATGCAAAGCTCTCCCTTCAGATAATGACTTTTCCAGCTGATGAGAGTCAGGGAACAGGAAGTGTATGTGGGGATAAGTGTTTGGGAATTAGAGGACAGCCAAAGTTTGTGGCTACCTGTATTATCTGCAGGAGGTTATTTTACTTCTACTGGCACATATTTATCTGAAATCAGCATAAATTAATCTTTAAAAATATGTTTAGTGCAGCAGGAGACTTTTTTTACAGTAGGCAATTTCAAAAGGTTTTTTTTGTTCATTTCTGCTTGAGATTAAACTTGTTCCATGAGGCAGGAGCTGCAGTTTTCACCAGATCTGTCACAGGGCAAGGAGAAAATGGTACATGGTGTTTGTTTCTGTCTGCACTCCTGCCAAACCTGTCCCCTGATTTCCAGCAGGGTTGGAAATACAAATGCCTGCTAGCTAAAGGAAATAAGAATCTTTTTTGAGACATGTCCCAAGTCAAGAGCTGGCAAACTGAGCTATACTCATACCCTTCACTGTCCTGTGCAGTACTGAAGAGTCTATTCCCAGTTTGACAAAGAACCTCAAGGCTTTTCCAGCACTTGGAGCATTTTTGCACTCCTTAAATCATCAGTGCTGTCAGATGTGGCTCAAAAGATGCAAATAATCATCCAGTTCCTAAATGATACCTCAGCTGAGCTCTTAGGGACCATGCAGAGTTACCTGTCCAAGATGGGGGCTCTTTCCTGGCCAAAGACACACCATGTCCATGTCCATGAGAGAAGAATGAGTTTCACACTCTGTGCAGCAGGAAAGGAGAGACCACGTTAAACTCTCCCTGGAGCTGTCAGGAGAAAATCACTGAACATCTGATGGCAGTTTCATGACCCAGCTCTTTCCTGTAGACCAACACGCCAGACACCACTAAGTTGCCCTAAAATAACAGAATCTCCATTCTATGATAAAATAACTCTGCTGGGCTGATCATCATAAAAAGTTACAGCCCAACATCAAATTTTAGCTCTTACCAGGAAAGGGAAGGCTGAGGAACTTCAGCTGCAAGTCTGTAAAAGGATCACCATAAGCCAGCACATATGACTGTCAGCTGATATGAAATGAAATATTCTTATTGATGATGACAGACTGAAATTTTTATGGGGTTTGATCAAATCAGAAGCAAATATTGTGGGGTTTGAATCTTGTGTTCCCTAGTCTGCAATACTAATATTGTAAAAAACAAAAAAAAAACCACAAAAAATCAAACAAACAAAAACCCCCACCAATTTTATAAAAAAATAGAAGAATAAAATTATTGAGCAGCTGAATCAGTCTTCATGTGAATGATACCCCAAAACTACAAACGCAGTTATCAGTTTTTCAGTTTAACTCTTGCCTGACTATGTCTGCTTCTATTTCTTATCTCCTGATAAAATTCTCTTTTTGGAGTTAAACTTCCCACAGTCATGATAATAAATGGAACATGAGGCTTGAACTCAGTGTCTCTGTTTTTTCTCTTCTGCTTTCACTGGAGGTACCAAACAGGATACATGAGAAAAGTAACACAACACAGAGTATGGAATGGAAATGAACTATTAAAGTCATGATAAGAACTAGAGAGAGAAATTCTGGAATATGTGTGTAGTGAAATATGATCTCTTGAAAGAGTATATGTGCAGAAAAAGGCAGCATGCAAAAATAGCAGCATTGCATGTTCATACTCCATGCTCCTTTCTTGTGAGACTCTGCCACGTCTCACGCCAAAATTTTCCTTCTATTTGTGTAACTTTAGCATAGGATTTTTTATAAAAGTAGGTGGTTTTATTAATAACAGCAAGGAGAAAGGAGAAGTGATTGTGGCAAGATACAAAGTCTCACGTATGGAAAGGGGAATGCAAAATGGAAAATGTGGTGGAGTCCCCATCCCTGGAGGTGTTCAAGGAACGACTGGACATGGCACTCATTGCTTTGGTGGGGATTTGTCACAGCTTGGACATGATGATCTTGAAGGTCTTTCCCAACCCTAATCATTCTGTGATTCTGCAAAAGAGCAACCCCAGCCTTCCACAGAATCTCCAAATGTGGAAAGTCTATTTCATCATTAAACAAAATTCCTCATTGAAGCATGAGGGAGGTCTCACAGCACTCTCTGATGACGGGAAAAGCAATCCACGGCTCCACATATTGTTTTATTTACTTTTTAAAAAATTAAACTCCATTGCAAAGCTGCTTTGGCCTCACACCCATGGCATCACACTCTATTGCTTCCCTTTGAAACTCATCTAGTAAAGTTTAAAAGCCTAGCCCTCCAAAAGCAGAGGCCATACAAATACTTAAGGGGTTAATAAACCCTTCCAGCATAGCAGAATCACAAGTTTTACACATCAACCCTGAGCAGTTGGAGCTCCTAGGAGAGGAATAATTGCATTGCAGTAACGTTAAGGTTTGATTTAGGTTTCTCCATGGGCAGGATGAAGTGTGTCTTACTCCTCAGGTGTGAGACTTGGCCACTCCGCCTTTTGCAATATATTATCCCAACACTGTCAGAAAATGCTCGGCAGCGCCAGTTCTTACTAAACTGGGTGTGTTATAAATCCAGGGGAAGGAGGGGATTTCTCATGCCAACAATGCTTCTCAACCTTTACCTTATTACCACACTTCTTGGCTGCTCCGAGATAAAAATCTTTTAAGCTCTTTTTTTTTTTTTTTTTACTGCTTGTGTGTGAAATCTCAGATAACGGAGCCAAACGCAGGGAAAGTTCAGGGCGGTTTTATGACTCCGCTTTATCAAAAATCTTGATCTCCAAAGCCTGAATGCACAGATTCGTGGCTGTGGGATGAGGTCAGTGAAACCACACCCATTCCCTCGACAGACCTTCCTTCTCCTTCAGTGGACAATTTTACGTGGGCTACAGAAATATGCCCCGAATGAGGAGAAGCACTTGCCCCTGGATCGAACGCGGTGCCAAGTAAATCAGGAATTCTCTACGTGGCGGATTTCAGCTCCGTGTGTGCTTGAGACACATTATCTGTGAGTTCTGGAGGTGAAGTCCCTCTTTAATGAAATTCAGCTGAGCAGGAATTGCCCAGAAACACCAGCAGGAACGCCGAGGGAGGATGACAAGACAGGTTTGGCACAGAGGGATGCATGAAACAAAATAACCGCAGTGAAGATTTCCAGAGGAAAAAATATGTGGATTGTCTTGTAAGAGGGGAAAGTGTGTGACATGAGGAACAGGGAGGAATGGCAAACACATGTCAAGCAGCACATTTTATTTACCTTTCATTAGCATGTCTTCCTAGGAGAAGGTTAAATACTGCAGGAGAGAGATGGGATTTTTTCTTATGTTAACTAATCCAGACAAAAGTGAATGGAGATTTGCTTTCTTCAGCATTCATTGATATTAATTGCTTTATTGAACTAGCTGTGGGAACATGGATTTCCCAATGCCAGCATAAAGGATCATTATTTATAAGCTAACTGATCCCACAAATTCTACACTTAGCTCAACATTTCCTTTGGAAACGCTGTAAGAATCTTTTAAAAAATCTCTTTATTTCATACATTACACTAAGGCACACCAGCTAAACGATACAGGTTTTCCAGGAGAAGAAAAACAAGTTTTTAAGGCTCACATAATGGACTCCAAATCAGCTCTGAAATGCTGCATATCATTACATTTTCCCTCCCTTTAGTTTTCATTCTCTGCCTTTTCCCCTGGCTTACAGGTGTCCTTAGTTACAGGCATCAGCCAAAACAAAACACATATGCAGGCTATAAATCTGTATTTGTGTACTAATTCATAAGAGTAAAATATCTTCAGTTGCTCCTTCCAATTTCCTTTCCCTGTTCAATTCATAATTGTGCTGCACTACACTGGGCTCAAGCTTTCAGGAACTTTACTTTGTCCCAAAAGCTTGGTAAGATGGAGACCTGAAAATGTGGAGTCTGGCTTCAAGGGAAGATACTTAGCAGCAGAGAATCCAAAGCCCCATAAAAGCAACTAAATAAACACTGAAACCTTCTCAAAGCACTAAGCTGTCACTGTAAACCTTTGGAGATAGATATGGATGGTTCAGTCCATCAGAGTTCATGCAAAAATATCCCAAGAAGTTAATAAATTTGAAAGAGAAGCCAAGAATGAATGCTAAGTCTTTTTGTTCCAATATATCCTAACAATGCTTACAGCATTGCTGCAGTTAAGCTCAACTTTGCTGTTCAAAGCCCAATTTTTGGGTTTTATGTGCTGGTTTAAATCATAGCTGAGCTAAGCATGGTATGCAAATAGCAGAGTGATAAATGTTTGTTTTACTTATATTCCTTCCTCTTTATATCACAGTCAGAATCCTTCACCAAAGCCCCAAAAGCAATCATTTTTGGCATAGTTTAGATGCCAGATTTGCAAGTTACAAAGGAAGAATGAGGATATACTTTATAGTTACAATCATTCTTTCTCTGTCAGAGAGAAAGAAAAAGCACTTTAAATGGCCTGAAAAGAAGCAAAGTATCCTTGGAGAAGACACACTTGACTAGAAATATCATGTTATTTCACAGAATTAGGTTAAAGCAGATCCAAAGATGAGGAAACCTTTCGCCTGGGCAGAGCAAAATTCCAGGATAACTGAACTTGCATTTGAGAATCCTTGGCCGGCTGAGATACTTCTAGGTTTGCCTTATTAATGCAAAAAGGATTATTAAAAATAGATATTTTACACAGATATTACTGACAATCTGTGTAGGAAAAGAGCCTCATAGTTGTGTTCATAACCAAAGCCTGGACATGATAAACCTTGGCTGAAAGAGGTTGGCTCCAAAGCTCTTCAGCAGAACAAGATGAACTCGTGAAGACAAACATTTCCATTCTTAACCAAAGTGTCCTTCAAGTTTCTTGTTAAGGAACCACATCTGAGGATGAAATTTCCCAACTTTTCAGTTTTCAGCACCTTCAGAAGAAAGGACGTGTCCACATAGGACAATCAGGGTTTGATATGTGATAAGTTGACCAGAACTTGAAAGAAATAAAAAAGAGCTTGGAGGGCTTTCAGAGAGAAAAGGATTCTGTAGGCACAAAGCAGAGCACCCAGAAATTACCAGAAATGCAGAATTCTTAGAAATCCAAAATATGGAACAGAATTTCAAGTTTTCTTATCAAGACATTTCACGTTAGACCTTTACCACAAAGGAAAGGAAGCACTTAGGATCCTCCTCTCTGTGATTTCCAAGACACCATTTTTTAGCTCTTTCCTGTGTTCCAATTGCTGCTCCCTTTGCAGAACATGTCAAGGTTTCAGAATCCATTAAACTGAAGATTTAATTGACTTTATGTTGCCATTTCATGGCTTAGCTTGGTATTATTTGTATGTGCATGTGCAAGTGTGCACATACACGCTGTAAACTTGGAAAGGGACCCAAGGCTTGCTGAGGTGGAACTGGTCACACTTTGTGTTCAGCTGAAGTGTTCAAAGGAAAACCTAAAAAAAAAAAAAAGATCTTTACATCTTTTACTCGAATTGGGCTGGCATGGAAAATCATGTTCATATTGTACTCATTTGTGGTCTGCTTCTCAGGAATTTTAACAGATGACAATTCAAAGATAAATTTGCTTTAAAAATAAATGATGAAAAATAACTGGCTTCCCGGCTCTTATTTCATAATCTCGAAAGTATGTTCAGATTTATATAATTAAAGTAGAAAATAGAAGTCTAAAAATGAAACCCGGTTTTGCATTAGAGCAGCCGGAATTAATAGGATTCTTCTTCCAATTCCTTTGTTTTCTGCTGCAGCACCAAACTCCAACCATGAGCGGGGGAAACATGGAATTCTGACCTGATCAGGTTGTGGTTGATGCCAGGGCCCATTAAAACATAAACATGCTCACAGCTGGGCATGTGCTTTACTGAGGTAAAGCCCAAAGTTGGGACACTTAGGAACAATTTTTTCCCCCTATTTATGAATTGTGGCTTTTAACACTCATTCCCTTCCGCAACTGAAATTAAAAAATAAGACTAATTTTCTTTCCTTCACAAAGCAATAATATGCAAGCTGACATTGTTACTTTATAACAAAAAACAGTAAAAAAGGGCCAAAACAGCTCAAATATGAACCTGAGGGACACGTAGAGCATAAGGTCTGACTGCAACCTTAAAATGAGCTGTATCTCCATCTCTGGAGGGCAGCAAATTGCTTTGCTGGATGTGGAGCTGAGCAGCAATCCAGTTCTGGGCTTCCCCAGCACAGAAGGGACCTGGAGCTGCTGGAGCATCCAGAGGAGGCACCAGGGGATGGAGCAGCTCTGCTGGGAGGAAAGGCTGTGAGAGCTGGCATTGTTCACCTGGAGAGGAGAAGGTTTGGGGTGAGCTCACTGTGGCCTGCCAGGACCTGAAGGGAGCCTGCAAGAAAGGTGGGGAGAGACAATTTGCAAGGGGCTGGAGGGACAGGACAAGGGGGAATGGCTTCAAAGTGACAAAGAGCAGGTTTAGACTGGATATTAGGATGGAATTCTACCCTGTGAAGGTGGTAAGGGTGCCCAGAGAAGCTGTGGCTGCCTCTGGATCCCTGGAAGT
>WBNP01001038.1:447694-492474 GCA_013401095.1 Passerina amoena | reverse complement strand
AGGGTGCCCAGAGAAGCTGTGGCTGCCTCTGGATCCCTGGAAGTGTCCAAGGCCAGGTTGGATCACCCTGGCACAGTGGAAGGTGTTCCTGCCCATGGCAGGGGCTTGGTATGGCATGAGCTTTAAGGTCTCTTCCATCCAAAATCACCCCATGGTTCTATGCTAATAGATTCAGGCACGTCCCAAGAAATTTTAAAGATTCCAAGTAAATGAGCAAGTGAAATAGCAAATGCAACAAGAGATCAGTTTGCAGAACCAAAAAAACTGTGACTGAGTAAGGTGGTGCAGTTTGTTGCTCCTCTGAGTGATGTTAATACAGTGAAACTCACACCTGAAAGGAAAAGCAAGCACAAGTTCAAACAGGGAATCCCTGAAAGAAGTATTGCAAAACCACAGTCAAATTTCACCCTGGATAAGCCTCAACTCAAATCTAAATTTTTTCATTGGGCATCTGCACTTTCACCAACTCTGAGGTGTTTGGGTGAAACATAAATTTGATATTAATTTGGAAAATCCATGGCTTGTGTTAATAGAGACATGGCAATGAACAATTTTATGAGCTAAAACCAACAGAAATAAAGTTGCTTATACTTCTTTACAGATTTATATTTTCAGGCTTCCAGGTCAATTCAATGAAATTTTCAGTGACATTTTCACCTGTGGGATTGCCTCTTTCTCCTTTTCTGTGTTACCTGCATAATCCCTGGGTGCTGACCATCCCTTTCTCCCTGTCCTTAAACCCTTCAGATGACATTGATCCCCTCCTTGCCACTCCTCCCCTCATCTATACTTATATCACCTCTGCTCAAAGGCCATTTTCCCCCATTTTTCCATATCTGTGACTTCCATGGTGGCAGTAAGAAATCAGCTTCCTTGAGAGATGAATGTGTATCCATTTATTGGCCCATATCTTAAAATAATTGAGACCTGTTAAAATGAATAGAAATCCTGATACATGATATGGGCATAACATGATTGACTGGATGATCTACAAATCTATGTCACCACTCATTCCTTGTCATGTTCAATATTGTGTCTGGCTTTTCATCAAATTGTTTGAGTCAGGCTCCCTGTCTTCCTGTGTGTTTTTGGAGGTTTTACCACAATAGGATCCTGATATAAATTATAGTTTTGGGATGGAGAGCAATTTTGTTAATAAAAACAACAGTAATAAAGCAAAACAATTCCTTGTGGTAGGCTAATCTTTTAAGCTGTAAAAGCCTGGATTGATCTCTGAGGAGTGTCTCATCTCTCATGGATGAGAAGGACTGAACAGATTTCTGGACACCAAGAGTAAAAAGTGAAATTGAAAACTCCTCACCCACTCCCCAAGCAGAGGGGAATTCCAGTACATGGAATTACCAGATGGTGTGGGTTGGTTAAAGGTCATCTACAATCAACAGGGACACCTCCCACCGTCCCAGGCTGCTCCAAGCCCTGTCCAGCCTGGCCTTGGACACTTCAGGGATCCAGGGGCAGCCCCAGCTCCTCTGGGTGATTTGTGCCCTCAAAGGGAAGAATTCCTTCCCAATATCCCATTTATCCCTCTCAGCTTTTCCTCAGCATAGGAAATCTTCTCCTTGTCCCTCCCTGGAACCCTCTCCAGCAGATCCATGTCTCTCCTGTGCTGAGGACCCCAGAGCTGGACACAAAATTACATTATACTGTAGTATTAAAATTCAAAAGGCCATGCCAAATTGGAGAAAAGGCTTAAAATTCCCATTTAATTACAGAAGGAAAAATACACCTTTTATGGTGAGTTAGGAATTGCCAGGGTGTTAAATGCAGAATTGGGGTGTTCTGGTAAGGCAACAGCACTGTAGGACAGATCCAAAAATTAGAATCCTAAATGTTATGATACTGTAGAAAAAGGATGCAAAAAACCTCAGGAAGCCTCTGGGTACAACAGGAAATAATGTGGAATATCCTTCTGCATTCCTTGGTATTGATAATCATTAAATGACCTCTCAGTCGTGAAATACCCAGGTCAAAAAAGATGTGGACAAATTGGAGACAAACTAAAAGAGAAGAGTGGGAATGACAAATATATAGAAAATCAGAATTTCAAGGGAAAAAATTAAAGAAAGGGAATTAAAATTGTTTGCTCTATAAAAGAAGAGTCTGGGGGAAAATACAAAAGGAATAAAATACAAACAAACGAAAAAACAAAAAAAAACCTTTTGGCTATTTTCTTTGGTGAAATTTCAGGAAAAATAAAAAAAAATAAGTATTTCACTGTATGGAAAACATCCCTTGAAAATGGAAACATTTTGTGCAATTTCATTAGGATTTACACCCTTTAATGTGAGATGGACTTAAAATCTATTTTTAACCAAAGAATCTTATTAAAGTAAGAAGATTGCCTGGTTTACTACTTGCAGTTGTTTCAAGCAGTGGTGGCTGATGATGCTCTTTATAAACAATAGGGAATAAATTTAAACAAGCTAAAAGATGTTTAATGTAAAAAAACTGCAGCTTGAGAAAAAATATGTTGTTGTGGATTGCATATTTTACATGCAATTTATGCTGCAGTTTCTCTTCATTAACCACATCTCGCAGATTTTTCAAAGCACCAGCATGAATATTATTAACATGTGTTAAAAATGTGTTTAAAATAATGTATAAAGCTCCGTGTTTAAAGCAAAACTTTAGGTATAATGAACAAGGGTGTCTGTATTTTATATATTGGTTTGTGTGTGTGTGTGTGATGTATAACCCAGAACTGGTGTGCACAAATGCACATATATATCGCTCGTGTTTTAATTAAAACTGAACCAGACCTTAACAAGAACATCTAATTCATAATCCTCTCATTCTGTTCTATAGATTCTTATTAGTTAAAGCAGATATAATCCATTCTGGAATGTGGCATACAGAAATTACCAGCATCTCCTTTTCCTGTATTCCTTTCCTTACCACTGCTTTCCTTTTACTACAGGAATCTCAGGGAATAACTTGGAGCTTTCAGTTTTAATCTGCACTACATCCCCTTTGTGTCCATCTTCCAAAATTCCTTTTGGTAGACTGGCATTGATAGAAACCATTGATAATGGTAGACACAGGTCTTGAAAATTTGAAGTCTGAGAATTTGAAGTCTGAACAAGCAACGATACATTTCATTTCTGGTCTTTACTTTATGCTTAGTGCCGAGTCTGTCAGGGGTGAAGCCTCAGAAGGATTCTGGTTTAAGCAATCCTGGCTGATTCTTCAAGCCAAGAATTGGTCCTGCTGCCTGGACAATACTGAATAGAGGAGAGCATTGCCAGTGGATTTGTGCTGTGCCAGAGTTGCTGGAGTCGACACCATTTTGAGGAAATCAGAAGCATTAATTGGCCCTGTGAACATTGTTATAAATTAGAATTTAATTCAGTGGGGTTTATGCCTCAACGTGATCAGGTAATTCACCCAAACAGGAGGACTTTTTAGTGCCCATTGGGACATGGGACACGACTTAGAGAACTGACAAGACTTTTTGCACCAAGATCTCCATGCCACACATTGGAGTTGCCTCTTGCCTCTTGCACTGCACCTAAGGATTCATGGAAAAGACATGATCCGAGCCTCCTGAGCTTTTCCTAACATCCAAATATACCTCACTGCCAAAGCAGAGGTGTAACCAAAGCTCCCACCAATCCACAAGCACAGCAGATACATTTATATTCCTCCACCTTGCTCAAGAACCTTGGGTATCTTTGCTTCTGGTAAATGTTATTTCCATATTGTGCATTTCTGCCCTTTACACCGGGCCGTGTTAACCAACAAGGAGATAACAGCTAAAAATCGTGAGTTTCTCTCCTCTACCAGCAAGCAATCAAGTCTCTGAGGCCGATATGCAACCCCCAGATTCTCGGACTAAAAGTTAAGGCAGCCTTTCCCTGGGGAAAAGCTAACTTCATTTCTAAAACACATTTGATTTCCTTTTTCTAATCTCTCCGTAGCCTTTTTACACTGCTGCGTGCTTTAATTTTGCTTTCAGTCAGAAGTTTAAAAACTTTAGCTTCTAATAACTGGAAAAAAATGGTTATTTAAAGATAACTGCAACTTGCTTAACATGCCAGACTATCATATGCTCGCTGCTTTGAAGCTGCAAATTAATGACGAGCAGGAACAGTGACTATCTTTCAGAGGAAACTGACCTCTTTCTAATGGCTCATCGCTAATGTCATCTGTCTGCTGCATCTCATTATGGGAATTTCACGGAGTAAGAAAGTATCTTAAGGCTGTGCACAAATAAAAAGGACCTTCTAGTATTGAGCACTTTGAAAATTTTTGATCTCTCAAAATACCTTCCTTAGATACTGGTTTCCCCTTTTGTGCATGGCACGCTGCTTATGTCATCTATTCTCTGTGACTAATTATGTTAATTTTGTGCCATAAAAGTAACTGAAGGCTGTTAAGGAATAAAAGCTTTTGAGTGGCCTTATTTCATAAACACCCCTTTTGAACAAGGCGCATTTAGTCATATTTGCAGTAACAGAAAGAGTCTTGTGCTAAAAATACAACAAAGGCTCTTGAATATGGCCATTTATTCCTACTTTATTAGGTAATTTATGAAAAGTATGAAGGGAAGCCTTTTTGTTACTATAATTTGCATAAAGCTGGTGCCCCATTAATGAGATAACTTCCTGCCTTTTGTGTACCACCAGCTGGAAATAGAAATATAGGAACTTTTCTGTCTCCCAATTACTTAACCTGCTGAGTTCAGAGTTGGAGAGTAAACAGGATTCATATCAGTCAAAGAAGTTGATTTCTGCTGCTCTATCTAAAATATTTTTATTTAATTAAGGAGCCAGGGAAAGTGAAACATTAAAAATACACTAAAAGTCCATCAGCTCCATGAGCCCAAGGCTTTAGACCTGTGCTTCAGTTCTGCACCTGTCTTTTTGTGCTGTCAGTCACAATTAGTTTTGCTCCAGACCAGATCCATCACAAATCAAGGCAGACATCAAAACCCGACAGTTTGAAGGGCTGTGGGTGCCAAAGGATGCAGATGGGTTCTAGACATCATTTAAAAATCACCTAGAAACTCGACTGGCATCCAGGGCCCAGACACTCTTGGAAATCCCATTAATTGCCTCTGCTGTTAATAGTTTGGATATTGTGATTTCGATAGAAAGCTCCCTGCTCCAGGAGGAACAACCCAGCGCTACCAACAAGAAGAAAATTCCTCCTCTCCACCACTGATTTGTGTGCCAAAAATTCAATCTGCCCTTGGATTGGCTCGTATGGAGCAGTGATTCTTGTCACTCTGCTTAGAAACAGAGGTATTCACATTAGCATTTTTTTTTCATCTGTTTTCCAAGTTAATAGCATCATTTTGACTGCTGAATTAAAGGTATTGTTTATCAATTGTAGCATTTATACATGAGGTGATAACTTAGCCATAAAATCAATGGACCAGCTCCCCTATTTAGATATTTTTACACTGTTTACTATCTCTGAATTTATTTCAAGTGGCTTAATTATAATTAGGATAATGACAACTCCTTAAAAGTGTGCTGAAATGTAGGCGGGTTAGAAAAAAAAAATCTATGTGTATAAAAGGAGTTTAAATTTCAGCTGCACAGCCTTTGTGTAGTTTGAGGTCAGTTTGTTGAAGCATTAAACATTGCTCAGTGGTCAAATTGCTTGATTAGCCCTACCTGCCTAATTTGTTTAATCTGCATAAGAGGCACCTTTTGATGTGGAATAGAGCATGTGACAGGTTTGTACCCACTCTTTGGTTGTACTTTGGGGGTTCCCTTCTCTCCCATTGCAGGACAGCTGCTCCCATCACCCTCCAGCTCCACAGGAGGAAAAGGCAATCAAAATCACCTTTCAGACAATCAAATGGATTCAGTCCCAGCTTAAAGAGTCCTTTGACACTCCCCTGTATATCTAAACAAATCACTGCAAACCCACATATCACCTCATCTAGTTTAAATATGGACATATTTAGAGTAGCTGCAATAGAGTTTCCACTGTCATTTTAACCATGAGCTAAACCACAACTGCTGACAGGCTAAAGGTTGTCACAGTCAAGGTCCTAATTACTCTACAAATTGCAGCCTGATGATAAGATCCATCTCCCCTTGCTTGAGGCGCTGGGCTGGGGAGGAAAGCCTGCAGACTGGGGAGGAAAGTCTGAACAGGCTCCTTTCAGGGGCAGCAGAGACACAGGCACCTCCAGCCCGGGACTCACAACTCCAAATGGGCTGGTTCATTCTCCATTCAGAAGCCTTGGGTTCAAGCTTTGGAGGTATGAGCTGAGAATCCAATTATTTTTAGCCCAGTTTGCACTTAAAATAATGGTTTAAATTGTGTCTGAAGGGCTGTCTGAATTTGAATCTTTAAGTAGCTAATAATCAGCTAATTTGCTGCACCAGAGCTGTGTTTCTACCTGTGGCAACCAATGAAGTCCACAGATTTTCCCAGACACCCTTCTGCCAGGGGTTTTGTCTGGCACATTAGTGACATTTGTGATTTTGTGGTGCCAATTTGGTGCTAGAATGGGCTGCTTTGCTAAAAGACTGCATGAAAAAATGCATTTCAAGGGCCTGATAAAAACCTGTGAGAAGATGAAGAGTTATAATTCCCAGTACAGGACATCTTTTGGATTAATATGGCTGTGGTGCAGCTGCTCAGGCAGTCTGGGAGCATTTAGAGACATCAACAATGTCGATTCTCTCTTGTGTGTGAAGTATTTTCAAGAAGGGAAACCCATGGCACCAACCTCGTGTCTCAGAAGGAGGAATTCCATGGAGACCTCTGGCCAGAAGAGCAGCAGCTTCCTAGATATGTTTCCAAAACACCTACACACAGAAAATCACGTTGTAGGGTTACAGAATAACACAGGAAACACAGAAATGGAGCTGGGAACGTCTCGTGGGTAATGCTGGAGAATAAATTTTTGTTCTAGACTGACATCAGGCAAAGTCATTCAAAAATCATTTTCACTCCTGACAATGAATAAAGAAATTATTAGTTCAGAGGATTTTCTCTCTCCTCACTCTCAGACCTCAAGACTTGCTCTTTTTCCCAGGTAAAAAGTTTTTATGACCCTCTCACAAAGCAATTTCCCTTTCATATTTCCCTTTGCTTTGGTCTGAGCCCTGCTAAGGGCTGGTCCAGGTTTCCAGGAGAGGATATTTGTCCCTGGGTGATGTCCCTGATGTCCTTTTTGTGCATCACCCTTGTTCCAGGCACTCTTCAGGTTGGCTTCATCCATCATCCCCTGGTCCAGCCCGTGATGGGAAAGAGGGAAAGGTCATGGAAGGTGATGGAAGGGAATGCAGGTGCTCCCACTTCTCCTCCTCAGACTCCAAACCTCAGCCAAGCACTTACCTGGGAGTTATTTTTGCACCTGGCTGGCCCAGAATGGTACCAACCTTCCAGATCTCTCCCCAGCTGCATCACAGTGAAAGGTCAGGTGCTGTGGAGGGAAGGAAAAAGAGAAAGAAATGCATCTCTATCTGCAGGAATGCAGGAATTTGCCTGGAAAGGCTTTGGGTGTCCTGTGTTTAAGATTCAGCGGAATATGAGTCTATATAAAACTTGAAATAAAAGCAGCCCATTGACCTATTTAATGGGACTAGTCATTAAAGCCACAAGAGCCAAGGAAAAAACAGCCTAATGAGGAATTAAAAAAATAAAAGAGGAATAAAAAAAACCCACCCCTCTCCGTGCCCACTAGCCCAGGGCTAGCTTAATTAAAGTCAATGTAGAAATCTGCAAGAATCAAGAAATAAACAGTTAAATGTGTTATTTTTGTCCCCATATTCCTGGCTGCTCATTCTCTGTGATTGGTTTCATTCTCATATAAAGCAAGAGCCTCTTGTTTGCTTTCTATTCTCTGCCTAATTTGGATAAATATAAATTTTGTTAGGCAAACCCAGAAAATCAGTTGTTACCCTGACAGTGGAGCTCTGATGAAGATTGTTTTGCTATTCTGATAATTACGAATATTTATAGTGCGTGGTTTCAGAGGGCAGCACTAATTGGACAACGCTTTCTGGACTCTCTTCTCAAAGCACTTAAATGATAAATCAATCACCAAGGACAGATAATATAAATAAAGTGATAGGCTGGCTTTCCCTCTCTCTTCCTTTCCTCTGATTTACAAAACAGCTCCAACGAGCCGCCTGTGGCCAGAAAGCCAGGCTTACCCCGGGGTTAGGACGTTGTTATGTCTGTTTACAGTGATTTGGGAGACTAGAGGGGAAAAAGTTTGAATCAACAAATATTTTCTACATTCCTACTGGTAACTCCAAGGCCGGTTTTCAGGGTGGGTTTTTTTTTTTTTCCCTCCCTTGTCTGTTACAAGTTATGATGTGTGGATGAAGGCTTTTTCCCATGCAGTAATGACTGTATACTGAGATTTCAAGGGGCTGTTCATGACAATCCCATTTTCTGTGTAATTTCATGGTTGTCTTCTTGAATGAAGATATTGGCTGCTCTGAAGCAGGAGGTCAGATGCTCCTGCTCCCTTTCAGTATTGTTCCGGAGTATGTTTCCTTTCAGCTGATGAAAAGTAATTCATCATTTACACCCTTGAATTCTGCCAGCGTTTTTTTGAACAACTTTTCTTTCCCCGTGGTACCTTGGGCCCATGAAAGAGATAAATAGGTTCAATACGGCGCCGGGCCCCGGATCCTGGGAGCAGGTTCGGCCTTGGAGGCCCCGAGCTGCCCCTTTCTCATGATGGAGTTTGTCACCTTTCTACCTCAGGAAGTCAAATCCTGTCGACTCAGCCATCTCTCAGCCTCTCTGAAGTGGCTTTGGCACCCACTGGGGCATGTGAGCTTAAAATTGATTTTTTTTTAAGATCTGTCAAGTTCCCTTAAGGGAGCGGGCAGACAGCCGGCCCCAGGCCCGCACAAAGCGCTCAGTGTCCAGCGGGACACTTCCCCCGAGAGAAAAACCTTCCTGCCTCCTGCCCAGAACCTCCCTTCTCCTTTCTTTTGGGAAACACAGCCTGGCTGGGACACCCCTTGGAAGCAGGGATGTTCCTGGCTGGGGCCCAGCACCAGGTGGTCACTTGGGACAATGGGATTGTGTCCCCCACGCCCTGGGAATGCTCGGCACCGGGCAAATAATTCATGGCAACGCCCCACAAACCTCAAAATCAGTGGGCAGGTAGTCAGGGAAATTGGGATGCAAAGGGAATAAGGACTTTCAGCTGAAAAAGAAATAAATGTGTAGATATATGCAGATTGATAGATATAAAAATAGATTTAAAAATATAAAACAAAGGTATAAAAACATATAATAGAAGTTTTATACCTCCATTATGTAGAAGTATAAAAACATATAGTATCTATTCAATTTCTGTTTTCATATATACCTCTGTATTAGTATACATTAGTTTATATTAATATATAAACTTATAAACCATATTTACTTTACTACATCATCTATACTATAACTATATTTTACATATGGCATGTATATATATTCTATATTTATAGTATATATACCTATATAATTTATAGGTATATATACTATATTATATATAGTATTCATCTATATACAGTATGCATCTATATTATGTGCATATAATTATATCTACATATATACTTATTTTATGTTTATAATAGTATATATTATAGTATATATAGTATTTCTTTTGTATATGTACAGTATATATTTTATATAGTGTCTCTATATACTACGTATCATAGTATATATAATATACAAATACTAAATATAATATAATATAAATATGATGTATGGAATATATTGTGTACTGTGTATATATATACATCATACTATTAATATATATAATATATATATATATATACACAATAACTAATATACTACTTATATATAATACATCTTTAGATCAGTAAAATCTACATATTTACTGTATACCCCATTCTTTAAATGGCACAGGTGGTTGCAGCAAAAGGCAGGACTGCTAACTGCAGGAAATGAAAATCCCTTTGCAGTGAGAGGCTTCAACTCCCAAAAATTTGGTTCCTGGTGGGCAGGTGGGTCAGAGGCTGCGCCTCCCACACTGGGGCCACCCCACAGCCTCCCAGGCATCTCCATGAGCATTTCAGAACCAGGTAAATAAATCAATTTTGGGGATTAAAAGCAGATTTGATCACTGGAAAGGAAAACAATCTTGTTAGAGAAACACCTCTGAAAAGAGCTCAGTGTAAGTAATAATTTCAGGGCAGGAATTCCAAGTTATTCCACAGCCTGGATTTAAGCATTCCCAGACACAAAGAGCTTTAGCCACATAACCCTTTATTTATTTTTTCAGTAACTCTCTCTTGTTTGATGTATTCTTTCAGAGGAGCAAATAATCTTTCAAGTTGATCAATTCTCGTAATTTTTCGCTCAGCACACAGGGTCTTAAACGTAGAATATTCCCTGGGCTGGCTTTTTATTTAAATACTGTGCGGTTCTCTCCTCCCTTTGCTGCAAGTGTTTGTTATTTTAACAAAAGCATCCTGTGCATCCACATTATCAACACACGTCTGAGGGGGCAAAAAGGGTTGGTTAATCTGCTGCTGTCGTGACAGCAGGGGGAGCAAAAATCACTGCGTCAGGGGGAATTCACAGCGATCCTGCCTATTAAAAACTCCCTTCTGCAAAGAAGCAGACACTTTCTGCAGAAAACAGCTCTTGTGTGTGTCTGTAATCTCCAGCCAAACTCGAGCTGCAGGGTTACCCCAACCTTTGCTGGGCAAACCTTTAGCAGCAGCAAACAGCAGCTCTAGAAGTAATTACAAGTTTGAGACAAAGTCAGGAGAGAGCTGGGATATTTTTAACTCGTGAGAGGAGTGCTGGAACTCCCTCTGGAAGGAAAAAGGGGATGGGGAATATCTGCAGCTTATTTTTTATTTTTTTTTAAACAGCAGCCCACCCCGTGCCAGGAGGTCTCTGGTGCTTCCCCCACAAGGATTTGAGGTCAGAAAGGGCACTGGTGGTGCCACCTGGCCCAAATACAGTCCCAGGAGCAAATGATATGAGACTCAATCAGTTACATGATTAAGATAATATTTATAGCCTGGGATGTTGGATTAAGCCCTTTTCTGACCCAGAGATGGGGCAACTGAGAGTCCTTTTAAAAACTTTTATAACATTTTCAGTCTCATGTGAAGGGTAAGACAACATAGTGTTATAATTCACACCATCACAATTAGAAACCAACTATTTCCTAATTACAATACATTATAAGTGTTTCTGTTTTGATTGAGTTAGTGAGGAGGGTAGAAATTCAACTGTTTCATTTTGTAAGAATTATAATTTCTCCACAAATTTATTTCCCACACTGGAATATACCCACACTTCCTTCTGCTCACACTTTCAGAGTTCTGGGCTACCCTGGTGGATTTTGTGGCTATGGCCACAAGCAATGCTACCCACAGCTCTGCTTTTCTTCAAAGTTTCACTGACTCTTGGATATCAGACTGACTTTTTTTGCACCCCTTATTGCCAATCAGGCAATAAACGATTTTGAGCTGGATATTGTGATCTCTGTCGTGTTTGTCTGTTCCTCAGGTGAGGCTGCACGTGCTGCCACAGAAAGGAAAGCACTCCTCCTTTGTTCAGCAGCTCTCCATCTGCCCAGCCATCCACCCATCTGCCTCTGTGTATTCACACACAAAAATAAAACCTGCTGAACAAATCCGCCATGCCTTTGTCCACACTACAGTGATTTTTGGATCTATTTTTCCTTTCAGTTTACTGGAGTATATTCACAGGATATTATTATCATCTCAACTATTATTTTTTTCTGCACTTAGCATTCAGCATTTTCTCTTTGCTTTTCTAATTAGCCTTTCAGTTTGCTCCTGCTTATTTTCTGTAGCCTTTCAACTGCTCCACCTTACCAGATTTGGCGCTTTTTTTTCCTCAACACCTTGTGCTTATTGCTTATCTTACTCTTTACTATACAACTCTACTTAGCCACATTGGGCATTGTTACCTTTATCCTTCTTTAGACTTAAACCAGGATGAATTTCAAATGTCCTCCAACTGTTTCTGAAATATATTCCAATTTTCTTCAGTAGATTTACCATACATTATAATAAAATCCTGATAAAAATTCCTTAGCACACTCTGCACTCCCTGAAAGTCAGCCTGCCGTGAGGCTTGCATTGCTTTTTGCTCCTCAACAAATACTTTAAATCAAATGATGTCAAGATCACTGGATCTTTCATACCTCTCCAGTTCAACACCCTTTATTACCCTTGGCTCAAACCCTTGAATTAATTCAAATAGTTTCTGAAAGACAATTCAATAAGGCCCACAAGGAACTGGAGGCAATCCTGCGTTGGCTTTAGAGACGCGAGTATTCCCTCCCTGGTTCCACCTTCTCACAGTCAATAAAGGAGTAATTAAAAGCCATCTTATCAAAGTTCTGACGCTCTTGAAGGCCTCTCTCATCTGCAAGCAAAGACCTAAAAGTTCAAAGAAGCCTTCAGAAAACCACCTGACTACCTTTATTGTGCCTAACTTTTATCAGCATTGACATTGCTATGTCAGCCAAAACACTGGCAGCACTTCCCTCTGAAGACACTCATCTCCCAGGAATACTGATAGGGCTCCTCCTCCACCTACCCTTCCTCTCCACAAACCCCAGCCCAGTATCTCAAAACCTCAATTTCTTGCCTCGACCATATCTGTGCTATTCCAATAATATCATGCTTATCCTCGATACTCAGAGTTATCATTGATAAGTCTTTGATGTAATAAATCCTTGATATAGTATCATACTTATCCCTTGCTATAAGATATAATCAAAAATGAAAGCAGAAACTTAAGATACAGAGTAAAATATATTACTTGCCAATTTTCCACAGTAACTTCTCATCATTACTCCAAAATTACTTTTTAATGCAAAGAGTAGTTCCAATCACACAGAGGCCCACATGATTCAGATACTATCATAATCACAATTAGATTACATTACTGCAATCAGGAATGGAGATCATTAAGAGAAAGAATATAAATTGCTTTAGTTTTACAAGTACTGAGCTAGCAAAATTATAATTAATCTCCATTTATAATCTTTTCTTTCATAGAACTGCAAAGCATGCTACTTTTTTTAGGCCATCAATACAAATTAGAACTAAGTAATAAAGCCCTAACTACTACTACTGTGCAGTTCTCATTCGTAGAAACTTTCACATTACACAGAGAAGGCTTTTCATGCAAACAGTGCCCTCAGCACAGAGGGGTTTGCTGTGCAATAAGTCCAGCCATTTCTACAGTCACTTTGCTGTTTATAACACAAAATGCAATCAAAACTGTCTATGCCTCCTCGGAAAAATGGATGTGAAGTTCTGCTTCTGAAATTGGATGGTATGTTTTGTGAGAGATGAGAAAGTAATGACTTAGCAGCAGAGGAAAAAAAAAAAAAAAAAGAAAAAAATAAAAAAGGACAAATACGATATTTCACAAGTTTTCAGAATTTCCACAAAAAAAAACAGATCTGCAGTGCTTTCAGGAGCTGTGAGATGGCAGACAAGGTCTCTTCTAACTCCAGTACATGCAGCCACGTGGGATACACACAGCTCTGGTTGGAATTTTTAAGCTTGCCATGCAAGTTTTTTCTTCATTTTCATTCTCAGTTTTGAAGAAAAAAGAACAGTAAGCTCAGCAGCTGTATTGACCATGTACTTAATATTCTTCTACACCCAAATTTTACCCTCCCTAACTAATCAGAAAAGAATTGCATGGAACAAAAATGAAAAAAGTAAAATCAAAAGCGGCCCATTTTTGAATGCACAAGTAACTTTATCTCTTGGTTTTACAGGGACAGTGCAAATCAACCTAAAATAATTGTTGGGGTTTTCCTGCTTAAATGATCATCCCAGAGACAGCTTGCTTTGTGCTGGCTGTATGGCAAAGAAATGAGGTTTAAATCCAAGTGAAACAAATCTGCAAGAGTGCTATGGATTCCCTTCAGCTTTCCAGTTCTTGGGGGTTTAAGTTGTGAGGCAGAAACTGCAGGAGAAACTGTAAAACAAAGAGATTCAAACAGAAAAAAACCAGAATGGTTTGGGTTGGGATTGGCTTGGGCTGGGAATGGTTTAGGTTGGGAATGGCTTGGGTTGGGAATGGCTTGGGTTGGGAATGGTTTAGGTTGGGAATGGCTTGGGTTGGGAATGGTTTAGGTTGGGAATGGCTTGGGTTGGGAATGGCTTGGGTTGCTCCAAGCCCCAGTTTCCAACCTGGCCTTGGACACTTCCAGGGATCCAGGGGCAGCCACAGCTTCTCTGGGCACCCTGTGCCAGGGCCTGCCCACCCTTTCCACGTCACAATTCTTCCTGACTTCAGGGAAATTCCTACAAATGGGAATGTGGGAGCCAACTTGGAATGATGTTGACCTGTTCAAATACCCTCCTCCTTCATCTGCTGCGAATAAACAGCATCTGGGATGGCCTGGAGAAGCCATGTGGAAAATCAGCCGTTGCAATCCACTTTCCATGGGGAAAGGCACTCTGGAATGCTTTGGGTTTCTAGAATCCAGGGCTGCCTGATTCCAGGGGATGCCCAGCACAGGATAAAGCCAAATGAATGATGGCTTTGGATCTGTGAGCTTCCTAAAGATCAAAAACCTGGAAAAAGCTAGATTATTTCCAGAAACAAACAAACAAAAAAACCCCAAACCACCACCATGGTGTGCTGTTTCGATTAAGCCACAAGCAGTCACAAATCCCAGCTCCATCCCACCTAGTCCTCATCCAAACCTCCAATGAGATGATTAATAAGGCTGAAAATCGACTTTCAGACTACATCAGCTGCGACCAGGCAGTTTCTACATTACTTTCAAAACTTGCACTCCTAACAGCAGCTAATTCCCATCTAATCTGAACCCTTCAGTGCTTTAATTCCATGCCTCCCATGCTCAGCACCCAATGTTTTATTGAACACAAGCTCCTCGCTCCACTGCTTCCCCAGACAACGGAGCACTTACTTCCTTTGAGCTGGAGTCACTCAAACCCCTCAGCTTCTGGAGCCTGCTTTCCTTGCTCCTGCTCATCAATAATTGCTGAGTGCAGCCTCTTAGAGCCTTAATACATAGAAGATATCATATAAAACCACATTTCCACTCCTCCTCAGCAGTTGCTGCAGTTCAGGTGGGGAGCAGGACACTCACTGTCTCATTTCTCTGGTGATTTTCCCTTCTGGAAGTAATTAGGAGCTGTTCTGTGTGACAAGTGCCAGGCACAGATGTCCCCATGGGACACAGTCCCTACAGCTGGCTGGGACAGGTCAGCAGCTTCTCACAGAGAATTCCCTTTCCTCCCAAGTTCAGCAGCGCTTCCAGGCTCGAGTGTGTCTGAACAAAGGCAGTTTTGGATGACAATCTTGGATGTAGGCCTTTAAAAATCTTTGTACACTCTATTTCAGATATGCAAATGCTCTTTTGGATATGGCTCTTGATCAAGTTTTCATGAACATCCACATTCCTCTGCTGAAAAGCGTGTGAAATCAGTCATCTACCCAGCTCATGCAGAAATTGCTTGATTTCAGTTTCCTTGTCTGCCTTTTCTATATGCCTGAAATTGTCTTTATCATCTCTGTCTATGCACTATTTATATTAAAATGTTTTTCTTATCTCCTGTAACCAATTCAGTTTGGGTCAACATTAAAACCATTCCACCCACTTCAAAGAGAGCCAAAAGGATGCAAGAGAAACCTGAGGAGAAAACTATGAGCATTTGTAGAATACAGGAAGCAAAGAAAAGCCAAGTTATTTTCTAATATTTTTTAGTTAAAAAGTTCAGAGTACAGAGTAGCACATTAATTATTAAATGAGCAAATAATATTTAATCCAAAAAGATGCCACAGACCTGAAGCTGGCAGAACTCTTAATGAGCATTAAAATGTAATTCACACACATTTGTTGAAACAGTTGAGGGGATGCACACGTTAGAGGAGTTTCTGCTTTTGGTTTGTGGGCTGTTGGTGGTTAGCTTGTGTTTTTTCAAACCTGCCAGCAGAAGAACACACTCTCAGTGATAAGTCAGAGATAAAGTTGAAGCATCAGGATGCCCATGGCAAATGCAGGGAACAAAGACTCACTCATTCAGAATAAGAATGAGTGGTTATGTACAGCACACTATTAACTCAAGGTGTTTCTGGAAAGTTCAAATATTGATTTTCTCACACCCACGAGTTTTCTGCCTGGTGTGGTGGAAAAGAGGATTTTGAGCTTCTGTTTGGTGGACATTCTGCTGGAAAACAGGTCAAGAGAATAGAATTCCAGGGTTAGCCTGGCTTTAAGACAAAAGCCACTGACATAAAAATTAGGATTCTTCAGAAGGAAGAAGGAGAACTTTCCAGACCCATGCCAGGCAAATAAATGGAGTAGGCAACCTGCTTTCAGGTGAGATGCTACAGTGAACCAAATCTCCTTTTCCAAGGAAAACCATTAAGGAAACAGACATGAACTCAGCATGGTGCTCACTATTATCCCCACTGAAACCAGTAGGGAGGGAGTGGTGTTGGCTTCTCTGTGGTTCTTTTTTAGGACAGGCAGATCTGTCTTTTTTAGGCAGATCCTCCATCTCTTGTAGGATGTGGTGCAGAGCAGTGGGAAACTCTGCAGGGACAGCGCAGGGAGAGCTGGAGCCCTCTGGCAGCAGGGCAGAAACAAAGCAGTGATGACACAGGAGATGTGTCAGCAAGCAGTGCCTGCAGCATGAGCCCCACTAATCCTCTCCCTAAGTCAGACTTGTCTCGTGATGGACAAATTATCCAGCTTAGGGAGGTTTCTGGCATGGTGGTAGTGCCTCAGCCCTTCTGTGAGCTTCCCTTCAAACACCCTCCCTTTGCAGGGCACTCTCACAGACATTGCTCTCTAGGGAAAAGAAAAAGGAAAAATAGAACTATTTCCACAAGAAGTTAGCAATCTAGTCCAAGTGGAAATGGAGGACTGAATGGGCACAATCCTAAAATAAATATATTCCAGCACCTAAACTAAATGTATGCTAAATTTTCCCATTCCCACCATGTAAGGGAAAAATAAATCCCTCTATCCCACATTAAAAGGCAATAAAAGAAACCAAGGTAGGACTGAGACAAACAAATCCTAATTTCCCGGTTCCTGCAGATTGTTCTTTACCAGTTCTCACACTGGACTTCCCAACTTCATAGTGTTTCATAAACATTAGGTTACAAACTATTAGTAAACTACTCAGGCAAACAGCACCCTTGGTACAGTGATGTCCTCCTAAAAGTGTGCCCTGAATGCTCCTCGCACAGCTATCATTTGTTTTATTTGTAATTCATTAGAGTCACAGAAGACTGAAAATGTTTGGGTAATGTAGATAAACAAAGCAAAATAATTCCATTTGCTTTGTGTGAATAAGGTAAAAATACTTGTGTTTTTTTAAAAGCCAAAATAACAAAATTTTTGTGGCAGCTTACCAGGGTTGTGGGTTTACCATTAACACATGTTCAAATTAAACTTATGGGTTTTTAAATAAACATTGGTTTTGAGTGGGAATTAATTTAGGGAGCCCTATGGTCTGTTTAGGTCAAACTATCTCTGCAATGGCTCCTTCTGAATTAGATTAATAAATGGTTTAGTGACCAAATCACTATCTTAAAAAATTAAAAATACTCTCTCCAAAAGCCTAGATTTCAATACCAGAAGGGTTCAGCCAGTTCTTTATCATTCAGATGCAGATAAATTGAGTCCTTGCACTTTTCTCCCTATCTCTCTCTCATAAAACCTTAGTTCTGTCTGTTCTACGTAGATACTCACGACATTTTCTCACAAGAGCTGTGATTTACTCCAATGTCTTCAGCCAAAAATATTTCTTCTCCCCTCTGTTCTGTGTTATGTGCTTGACTAAAATTAAGTAGAAATAAGTAGGATGGTAATGGGAAAAAAAAAAAACAGCAACAGAGAGCCAAATATTGCCAAATAAATACAGCTTTCCATCTCTATTTTAAGGAACTGAAAATAATATTTTTTGCTCAAAAAACCCTGAAAATTTAAAAATCGGAAATATACATTATACTAGCAAGAGAATTTTTTTTTATGAGGAAGAAAATTTAGAGATATTTTACCTTATCATTTCAAGAAAAAACAGATGAAAAGCCAAAAGAGATGAAGGAATGGGAACCATACCTCAAAATGAAATTTTCCTGAATCCAGAATTCCTGAAATGTGAGTTCACCAAAAATGGTATAATCCGCAACAGGAGAAAAGCATTATATTGTACCTGCTGTATATACAATATATTTGACTATTATGGATATTTACCCTTCTTAACTGAGTTATAACAATGTCGTTGTTGTTCAAAATAAAATCCATAATCAGTCCTCTAAGAAAATTATTTTGATTATTTTTCTTTTCTTAAGGAATACATTGCATTCTAGTGAATAATATAATTCAAGAGAAGCTGTGTCCCAAAATAAAATGGCATTTGAAATAGAAAGTGTATGTGTATATTTTCAGGGGGAAAATTATTAAAGCATCAAGGTTTCTGTCAAGGATGGCAAGAGACTAATTCCAAATAAATTGAATATGCACTTATTTTGTTCATTGATCCTGAAGGTAAAATTTAATAATTTTAAAGAATAAAGAATTGGTTACTTTTTGCATAAATTCACTAAATAAATAAATAAAGACCAAGAAAAATGACAGAACATTGTGACAGTTTAGAAATGAAACACCACAAATGAAATAGAAGCAATTAGCTGAAAATCAATTTGATTGTCCTCCAGGTCTAGGGCTGAGGTACAGGTCAGAAATGTAGCAGTGTAAATAAAGCTTTAAACACCCAATAAAAAAAGCCATTCTGGAAACCAAAAGAAGAGTCTTATTTATGCCTTAATTAAAATCTGATAATGCAGGGGAGCTAAAAAAAAAAAAAAAGCCAACTTTGTGGTTGGTGCAATGACCTGAAAATGGGTCCTGTCTCCATGAGGAAGATCTATTGTGTCCCAGGAGAACCTCTGAGGATGGGGCAGCTGAGATTCCTGCTCCTGCTGTTGTGTATCCCATGGATGCAGGGGTCATCGAGGGGTTAGTGAATCCCTTGGGAAACGTGGGAATCTGCCAGTTGAGTTCTTCCTGGTCATCCCACACCTGAGCGCGGCCTTTGGCTTTCCTGCTGAACCCTCCTCAAAATAAAACATTCTCTCCTCCCAAAACCACCACAGGTTTTCTTGCAGGAGGTTTTCCTACAGCTGAGATTTCCACCAGGGTCAATTTTGCCCGTAATTCTTCACGAGAGAATTATTTATGGATTGTTTAGGAAATATTACGTGGGGTGATGTGGGAAATGGGTTTGTGAAGGATTCTCAAAACCTGACTGAAAGCTCACACAGCTTTGTATGCAAACTCTGAGATAAGGTGTGCTGACTTAGGGAAGGGATGGAATAGAGATGGCATTGGTGAGGGAGAGATTGAACTAGAAACAAGTTTCAACAAGATTCAAACCATGACCAGATCTTTTCGAGAATTAGAACTGTGGAAGATGCATTGTAGCAGGACCACGTGGGGAAAAATTGAAAAAAAAAAAAATTGAAAAATAGGTGATTGATGTTAGAAGTTTTAGCAGCACCGGGTGGCAAGAGCTAACTGGCTGACAAACATTTCTAAGGGATTGTGACCAGGAAATAGGGTGGGCTCTGATGGAATGGAGTTGAGTTTTACATCATTGAGACTGATAACAAAATAAAATCTTTTAAAACCCCTCTCAGTTGCCCTATCTCTGTAAAAGCTGGGAAAACCAACAGGGTGATGTCCTAGAAGTAAGATATTTCTATCCTGGAGAAGTTTGGCATCTCCTGTTAGCAAATTTTGTGTGATTTGATAGGATTGTTCCCTTCATAAAGCAGGCTGTAAACTAAAGATAATTAGTAATCTCTTGCAGCGATTTGGGTGAAATTATTCCAAATTACATTCACTTGTCTATGAAACCTGCTATAGGTTTGCAGAAATATTTCACCTTGCAGAACATTTACCTTTTTTAAGTGTTATTTATTGCCATTATTATCTGTAGATTGTGTGGCACACAGGTTTAGTTCCACCTTTGGCAGTGTACAGACATTTTTAGTGGTTAATATTTTCATGTGATCATAGGTGCAGCTGAAATTTCAAACTTTTAAATTACAACTGAAGAAAAAACACAGTGAGGCCTGCTTTGATATACTAGTATACAGCTGGCTGTGAGAAACAAAGTAAAGAGCCTAAAAATACCACAAGTTATTTGTTTAGATGGTGGAAAAACAGTTGTGCCAATAAACATTGACTTTTATCTTCAATTAATGAAACAGGTTAATATTGGTGTAAGCTGTGATCTACACATATGCTGAACTTAAGTTTGTAAAACTGAGTTGAGTGCAATGTTCCACTCTGTTATTTTTGGCTGCAACTTTTATGCAGTTCAATACAAAATAGTCTCTGACAAGTATCTTTAGCTAAACTTAATAGTGGTTATATATACATATACAAATATATAAATTACATATCTATGAGTTGTAACCCAACTCCTGGCTGCCACTGAAACTATTTCATAGAATCATACCAATCCAGACTGGCTTGGGTTAAAAGAGACCTCACAGCCCATCTCATTCCACCCCTGCCATGGGCAAAGACACCTTCCACTGTGCCAGGCTGCTCCAAGCCCTGTCCAGCCTGGCCTTGGACACTTCCAGGGATCCAGGGACAGCCACAGCTGCTCTAGACAGGCACTCTAAAACCAGTTTTACCCTCAAATTTGCAAATTAACCAATTTTAACCACAACCAGTACATAATCACAGGTAATCTCTTCAGGTAAAGGTAGAACGTGCTTTCATGAGATGTCCTGGGGCTTCATTTGGAATCTGGATACCATGAGAGATAAACCTGAATTTTCTCTGTCTCTACAAGGAGGAGGAAATTTTTGCTTTGTAGAACTTCTGTGGTCACTTAGTGGAAAAGGAATGAATGGCAAGGAGAGGAACTGTTTCACCTAGGAGATGTAGTAACAATTTTCAGAAATGATGAAAGGTATCTTTGATGCCGCTGGAGTGACCTCTTATGAATATAAGAGAAAACAAAATTGCAGGAAAAAGGAAAGGTAAAATAAGGAGTCAGGGAAAACTTCTGAGCTGTTAGGAAAGTTCCCAACTGAAATAATATTGCAAGGAATTTTTGAAATCTCTGTTACTGCAGCCATTTAAAAAGAATTAATCAAACATCTGTTGAGACCAGCACAGGTACTGTTGATCTTACCTGGAGGCAGGGATGCATTAAGTGACCTCTCTTTTGCTGCCTCCTCTTTGATTGCTGATCCACATCTTTCTTTCCCACCTCCTTGATGCCTTTCCTTATGCTACCAGACAGGAATGTTCACTAATCAATCTGATCCCCACAGTTAATGCTTTTTCTTTATGCTGGCAGTTGGCTCGAGGAATCAACTGCAGCCCTAATCAAAACAAATTCCTAATAAAAACACTCAACATATGTGAATCACTCCTCACTCACTGCAGTGAAGTTGTGGTGTAGGAGCCACAAACAACACTTGGAATAAAACAAAGAAACTCACAGCATCACTCACAACACCATTTAGGAAACCATCTCTGTCATCATTGCATCATTTTCAAAAGAAACAGGTATAGATGCTCTTAATCTAAAGATACCAGCTGCCTTTTACTCATTGTTCTCATCAAAAATGAAAGAATGCCAAAGTTACAAAATTTTTATTGCTTACAAAGATATATTTTCAGCCTTAAGGATTAGCAGCAGATATTTATTTCTGCTGTTTTCATTTTCTAGCTTTCCTGTCTTCAAAATCACTGAATAATTTTAAGCAATGTTTATATTTTACTGGAGCACACTGGTGCCCTATAGAATATTTTGCAGTGTTTTCTTCAAGGTTTGAATATCAAACCTTCTTACAGGTGGATGAAACATTCTTTCCTAGACATTCTTGACACTAAAAATAGGTTTATTATGTTATGGAGAATGAACTTAGAAGGTTCAATTTTCATTTGGAAAGGCCAAGAGACCTGAAAAAATATTTTTATAGATCATATAACATTAATTTAAATTAATTCATTCACCCCAAGAAAGAATATACCTGTCTAAATGGAGTTCAGGAGTTCTTAGAAAAATATAAAAGATTAGGAATTTTTTGCTTGCATTTGTTTTTTGGCTTCTCATTTTGGAAAGCATTTCTATTTCCCTGCTGGCCTCAGACAACACACGAATATTTTCTTTCCTTCACCATGTCTACACAGAGGGAAGAACAGAAACTTTATCAGCATTTGCTTTTATCTGGCTGCCCTTTTTGCTCCAGACACGTTTTTGCCAAGTTAATAACTCAATAATGGTAACTGGTAACTCAATAATAATCACATTTGATGGTGCATTATGTAGTAGGCTTTCATTTGTCAGCCTTCAAACACTTCTCCAAGGAAGCCACGCCTGTCACCATAGGACACGAAATAACACGATGCGGACACGCGGCTCTCCCAAGGCCAAAAGAGAGTATTTAATTCCTAACTCCAACATTTACAGTTTTCCAAAAGTGCCTGTGGATTGGAGGGTGACACTGCCACCTCTCCAATGACACTGGACGAACCAAGAGTCCATCAAATTTCTCCTCCTCCATAAAAGAATGCAAAGCAATAAGTTATTTGCATAAAGTGTGTGAGAAAGTTCGTTACAAGAATGTAAACATCAGAAGGCTTAGAAAAACTTCCAAAATCAGGGGGACACACGTCTTGCACGGCGTGATCCCACTGAGATACAGACTCCTGGTGCAACTTGCTCAAGGGCAGGCAGCAGGCCAGGGTCACAATGGGAACAGATATTTCCTTGAGTTCTCCTTCAGACTGACATTCACAGACCTTTCTGCCCCATCAATCATTGTTGTACAATTTGGATATATCCAAATATACATCCAAATATTTCCTATTGACACATGAATTTATTTTTTTCAGGATAAAAATGCCCAGCTGATGTCAGTCATTAGCAATGTGAGATATTAGGAATGTGTTATTTCTGGAAGCGGGGAAGGGTCTGGAGAGTCAGTCCCATGAGAAGGAGCTGGAGAAAAGGAGGTTCAGGGAGGACATCCACAAGTCCCTGACAGGAGGGGGCAGCCAGGGAACAGGGACAGGATGAGAGAAATGGCCTCAAACTGCACCAGGTGAGGTTTAGGTTGGACATCAGCAGGAATTTCTCCATGGAAAGGATGGTCAGGTCTTGGAAGGGGCTGCTGGGAGGTTTGCAGTGCCCATGCCTGGAGGTGTCCAAGGAATTCTGGAGGTGGCACCCAGAGCTCTGAGCTGGGGACAAGGTGGGGATGGGGCACAGCTTGGACTCCATGGGCTTAGAGGGCTTTTCCAACCTCAGTAATTGTAGAATTATCTATTCTATTAGCAAAGATCTAAGCAATGCATTGTCTGGATTGACTTCCCACAGTGACAGAACATGAAAATCAGAGTAGGCCACAAAGATCACTTTTAATACAGACAAATTCCAGCTCTGTTTGTGCATAACAAAAGAATCCTTATTATTTATGTCCTTACTAGAGGCTATTTAAATGCAAAACACCTACCTTGCTATCAGGTTGCTCTGCTATTACTCACTGGGTAGGAAGCCTGAATCAAGGAGTCATGTGGGGATTTTACTTCCTCTATTTTATACCAAATTAACAACCTATTTTACTGAGTAATGATAGGCTGCCCTAAAAATAATCATGCATTCAAATATCAAACCTGCTTGAAATACATGTACATACACACCATTCTGTGTATCCAACACTGCACTCAAAAAATGCACACCCTTGTAAGAAAATATTGGAAGAAATTGTAGAGGTCCACAAGAGAAGTTTCTGCACTAGAACATGTAATAAAGAGGTGTGCCAAATTCAGGAGATTATACCTGGACAGCATTTAAATCCAAGCCAAAGGCCTCCTATTACATTCTGTGGGACACGGAATTTACTCAAATCTGCACATTAGCTCAAAATAATTAATTGATTTCTGCCTATTTATACCCAACTTTACTCTGTAAACTTTGAGAAAAAAATATCTGATTTCATAAAAATATTCTGGCAATTTGATCCTTCAGGATATTAGCATACTTTTAAAATGCAAAACCAGAGTTAAATGTTTTTAATGCCAGCTCTTTAGTCCTTCTCTTCAAATAAAATCACTGGTTTAGTTGCTGAACTGGAGTTTAAAATCAAATTTTTTTAAAATGTTGCACAAAGGAAAAAATAGCTGGTTAATGAACAGCTTTATATATAATTTTCTGTAAAATATTAGCATTTCAGGCAATATCCAAATGTGAGCTCCCTTTGTAGAGCAGATATGTTGCCGAGATATTCACTGCTAGTTAAGTAATCTCATATTCAAACTACAACACAAGACAGTGTTTAATGTTCCAGAGCTTCAAATGATGCAAGAGAGGGGTCTTGAACCAGTTGTGCTGACTGGAAGATGGCATTAAATTAGTTGTGAGAAATACAGTGTGGACTATTGAAACTTCATCTCGAAGAGACTTCCTATAAAAATTAACTTAAAAAGAATAGGAAGAAAGCACAACTCAAACGCTGATGCTGCAATCCAAGGTACACTTTAGGAGTGAGAATTATTACTTACTTTTTGCAAAGGACTTCTGCAAATTTCAAGGCTGAAATTGCCTGAAGGGTGGCTCTCACAGGTGGAGGGATGAAGTCAGTGCACAGTGTGTCAAATCCCTGTTTGGCATGTATGACTGGGATGTGTCCAGCACAATATTTCCTCTTTATCCATATTTCTGGTGCTATTGCTGTAAAACAAAAAGTTTTTTTAAATGGAAATAGTTTGATTTTGCATCTGACACATGTGATTTCTTAGTTACCATCAGTTAATTTGTATGAAGGAGGAGTAAAGATTAGAACTAATTGCCCACCATATTTCATGACAGGAACAAAAATAAGTCCCATTAAAGTTTCATAAACACAAAAATGCACCTTGCAACTAAGCGCAACAGAACAGGATTTTTTTTTGTACTTTGATGGTAAAAACCTATGTTACCTTAAAGTAAATGAACAAAAAAAATCATAAAAACAAAAAAGAAACAAATAACAAAAAAAAGTCCCCAAGATACCAGATTGGTTTTGGATTGCCTGTGGTCTGCAATTTTATGTGCAAAGTTGGAATCCAGAGGGAATCTCAAGCCTTCGTATATAAACTTTATAATGGAAATGCTGTCAAATGCTTAAGTACAGCAAGGCAAATGGCACAGCTCTAACATGTTAAAAAAAAATATGAAAATGCTCTGAACCCGGGGTGAAGGCGAGCTGTCTTGACACTGAACATAGAAAGGTAAATGATTGGAACTTTAATTACTTTGATCCGTCATGCCTTGTAGCTATATGTCAGCTAAGCCAACAAAACTGACACAGAACAAAGGCCATGACTGTTTCAACATCTTAACTCATTTCTTATGGTTGATTAATAAGTCTATTGAATGAAACATGTGATGAGAATGGGGAGAAACATCAAGCGCGTGTTTACGCACACGCACAACTCCCGTGTGTGGGGCTGTACGTCAGGGCATGGTGGAGGCTGGGGCAAGGGGGGGATTGGCCTCTCCTCCCAGGGACAGAACAGGGTGAAATGAGCTCAGGCTGCACCAGGGAAGGCTCAGGATGGATATGAGGAGAAAACTTTTCCAGTGAAAGAGTACCTCTGTGACCATGTTCACAGGGGTCCCAGGATGATGGAAGAGACGAGGATCTGACTCCATGTTTCAGAAGGCTGATTTATTATTTTATGATATATATTACATTAAAACTATACTAAAAGAATAGAAGGAAAGGTTCTCCTCAGAAGTCTAACTAAGCTAAGAATAGAATGGAATGAAAAACAAAGGTTTGTGTCTCGGACAGAGAGTCTGAGCCAGCTGACTGTGATTGGCCATTAATTATAAACATCCAAGATGGGCCAATCACAGATCCCCCCTGTTGCATTCCACAGCAGCAGATAACCATTGTTTATATTTTGTTCCTGATGCCTCTCACCCTCTCAGGAGGAAAAAATCCCAAGGAAAGGATTTTCATAAAAAGATGTCTGCGACATACCTCAGCACTGGCACAGGCTGCCCAGGGAGGTGCTGGAGTTGCCACTCCTGGAAGTGCTCAAGGAACGAGTGGATGTGGCAGTTTGGGACGTGGTTTAGTGGCCACAGAGGTGTTCAGCTGAAGGCTGGACTCAGAGGTTTTTCCCAAGCTGATGATTCCATGCTGTGTTGTTTCAGACTGTGGTGGAGCAGGCAGTGGCACACACAGATCTCACTGTGAGAGTTGGTCCTGGGAATGAAGGTCCAGGAGCCACCCACCCTTTGGTGGGACATTGTCCTTCCCTAGGATATGCCAACATTTCCATGAATCCACAGGCAGTAACTTCTGGAATATCTCCAATTCCTTGTTCTCTCATTTGTTATGGATTACCCTCAGCTCTTGGTAGACAAAGTCCATGACCACCAGTAGTTTCTTTGATAAGAAGCCCCCAAAGACAGAGGAGAGCCTGCACTGGTAAAAACACACTTCTCAGAGGGATCTTGTATCCCAGTCCACTCTCTTCTTCCCTTTCCAAACCCCATCCTCTCCCCGAGTCCCTGACAACACTTCAGTTGCCTCGCACAGAAATCCAACGGGACAGTTCATGACTTCAGCTCTCACTCCAGTGATGCCTTTCATTCCTGGAGGATGCTGCTGATCTGCCAGAATGAGGCAACCACGAACTTCTGACCCAAACCTGCATATGAAGCTTTCACTTTAATTTCCTCTTTGCACAAACTTCTCAGTCCAGTGCTGATTCCAGGGGTGATCCTATGGCTCGACTCGTATGCTCGACGTTAATAAATGTGCTTTCCAAAATTATGATCTAATGGACACGGCAATGATGAGCCAGAATTTGGCCCCTTTAGGTGGGAAAACATAAAGCCAATCATGGTATTTACAACAGAGAGTATGAAAACGTTTGTTCTGATAAAAAAAAAAAGTGGGGGGTGTAGCAGAGACTGAGTTCTGAATTTGATTTATATTTGAATCCAAGCAGGATTTCAAACAGTAAGTGCTACTTTTGCCAGATTAGAGAAGAAAAATGGGGTTTTATAAAGTAAAACATTTACCTTGAATCTTGGGAACAGCGTCCACTAATTATATATAACAACCAGATGTTGAAAAATAAAAAAAAAAAAAAGGGGGAAAAAAAAAAGGAAAAGCAAAATCAGGAATAAAATAACCCACAATTAGAGTGAGTCTGCTGGAGTCTTGCCCCCTCTGTACCTTCTCTTTATCCACATCTGGCCTGCCCTGACTGAATGGATCCACTCTTTGTCATGGCATTTGACAAATTTTAGTTAAAGACCCTTTACACATCATCAGATACTGGTGTTTTGTATTCTCCCATGCCCCCAAACCTTATTTACTGCAGCCCACTCAGCTCTAACACAGGGAACATGTAATTTTCCATGGTTTTCTATAAGGTAAAATGTTGGATAGTTTTACAAGCTTTGTATTCACAAAGCTCATAGAAAATCTGGAGAGTTTATTGCACATTAGAGATTGAGAATGGAGCTGTAGGGTACCCTTTGGCAGAGAATCCAAGATGTTTTGAGGAATAACCACTCTGCCTATATGCAGCAGCAGATCTTCACCCAGCCTGTGTTACCACCACTCCATAAATTTCACAGACCCTTCCAGGCCTTCAAAAAAACCAGGCTGGAGAAGATAAGGTGGATTCAGGGATATTAGAGCAATTTCTGCCAAACATTCTGTCCTTGTTTGGAAGGATTTGAAGGAACAGTGGCAAGGGGAGACAGAGGAGACATAAGCTGTGTCCTTCCACGTTATACAGTAAATAATAAGAGCAGAGCATTGTTTGCAAAAATCATTCCTGAACGGAAAAGGAGGCTAATTCAAAATTAATTTCATTTATAATAAATACCTCCACCAGCATTTTTATAAATAAAACACCAGGAGTTATTATTCTTCTATGTATTTACAAGAAACAGGCAATTCTGAAAAACAGTAGAAGGACATCCCAGTCCTCAGAAGTTTAGGAGAGACAAATCCTAAGGCACCACCCACCTTGTCAGAGTCATTGTGAGCCCATCTTGTTTCCAACTCAGTCAACATATGTTTTGCTATTTACCTTGATACGTGGAGAATCAAACCCAAATTTCTGTCATTTCTCCCATAGGCATCTCTCTTTTCTCCCTTCAATGAGTTTTTAAAGTTCCCAGAGCATGAAACATCACTTTGATGCTGCATCACATCCAGTTAGGAAGCTCTGGCATGTAGTGTTATGTTTAAACCAACATGCAAATGTAATCAGGACTGACACGTCGTCCCAGCAAAGCAGTCACTCAGCTTTGAGGAACTGGAACAGACAGCTTATAAAACAGAGAGTCTCACAGCCACAGGTTTGGGCTTTTGGAAATCAATCTCTAGGTCAAACCTAAAGAAAGTTGGAGAAGGATCTTAAAGATGTTCCATGCTGGTCAGTGTTTAAGAGGCACTTGGATAACGCACTTAAAAACATGCTCTAACCCTTGGGCAGCCCTTAAGTGGTCTGGCAGTTAAATGAGATTATAATTTTAGGTGATTAAAATGCCATTATTTTCTACTCTAAAGTCTTTGAAACATTCCCTCAGGGACCTTGAGTTGGCCATGGAGAGCTGATGGAGAAGGCCCACACCCAACATGGTGCCACTGGAGCGTTTAAGCTGCCGCAAAGCTGAACTCCCCCATCAAGTACCAAGATCTAGGACAAGACTAAATGGCTTCAAGTTGCACCAGGAGGGGTTTAGGTGGGATATTAAGGAAATTTTATTCACCAAAAAGGTTGTCAGGTCCTGGCACAGGCTGCAGTGGTGGACTTACCGTTCCTGGAGGGATTTAAAGGCATGCAGATGTGGCACTTGGGGACATGGGTCAGTGGTGGCATTGGTGCTGCTGGGGAAACAGTTGGACTCAATCTTACAGGGCTTTTCCAACCCAAACAATTCTGTAATTCTGAGAACATGCAGCTCTGAGGTTTTCCTGCAACATCTCTACAACACCAGCAGACTCAGCCAAACACTCCCAAGCTACTGAGCCCAAGAACAGGACGGGGAGCAAAGTGGGATTTTTCTCACCTCTCTTCCAGCTAATTCTTGTTAATGCTTATTGAAAAAAACCACCCTGTGGTTGTGCTAACACCCTTTGGGAAAAGCCCTTGCCATGTCCCACTCACTGGCCAGGAAGATTATGAGTGCTATCTGGGTAGAGAGAACTTCTCCCCTATCCCTGTTTGGTATAACCCTCCAAAAAAGGGCTCTACATGATTTGTTAAAGCAAATCTCATGTTCTGATGGTTGTTCTCTGCCCCCATCCTCTGGATCTGGGTTAAGGACACCAGATCCCTGTGGAGGGTTTTACTGCCCAGTCTTTCATGTCTTAAACAGCACATCCACACTTGTGTGGGCCTTTGTGCAAGTGTGACCCTCAGCAATATTGATTTTGGCTTTACAATGCTCCTGTTATCCCTATTGTCCATATTGGGCAATATGCAGCAATGTTTCCTTTCCCAGAAGGAAATCAAGCTTTGCAGGCTCACTTTACAGAGGCAGCCAGGCCGCTCGGGCTGCCCAGGCTTTTGCAGCTCTCACAGGACACTGCAAAATCCAGCAATCAGACCTGTGCAGGGGATGGCAGAGCCCAGGAGCAGCGCATTATCTAAAAACAGGCTCACACAATATGCTCGTGTGGACATCAGAAACTAATCTTTGAAATGGTCCCTGATGAGGGCTGGGCTGGCCTGACTGCCTTCTGAAAGCATTCCAATTCCTCCTTTGCATCCGGTGTGTGTTTATTGGAGAAAGAATAAGTCCTCGTTTAAATTCTGCACATGCATTTGCACCGTGACCTTTTTAGCTGTTACCTCATGGCTATATCTGAAATTGGTAATAAAATGCAACTCGGGCTAAAGAACTGCTAGGTGATTTTACACAACTATAATTTTACACTCTCAAAAGGCAGAATATGTAATTCCTTAAGCCACACACAGGAACTCGGTGATACTGGGCTGGATTTTTTGCTTTCAAAGCCAACACTGTGTGAATAAAGCCAACCCTGCACAGCAATACAAATAATGAGTTAAACAGATATGCACAGATCCTGATCCTGTGAGAAACCAATGTGAAGCCCCACTGAAATGAGGATGCTGCACCACTACAGGTAGAAACAGCTCCCACAGCAGAGAATTGGGCATCTTAGTGATTCTGTGTTTACCTATAACTCTCACAGAAGTGTTTCTGAAGTCTCCCAAATCTGACACACTAGAAACAATTTCCAAGACACCCTATTCATATGTGAAAAAATACCACAGAACAATATAATGACTAACAGTGAGAGTGAACCTTGAAAACTATTATTATTAATAGAATCTAGCTTTTCTTTTACTGTTTTATTGCCTTCCATTGTTCTGATTTTAAGACTTTAGTTAGGAGCCTTTGAGTTAGGTGGTGGCCGCATGCAAAGGAAGCCAGAATATGAAAACTAAATATTCAATGTCACTCTGCTTCCCTGTAAAGTCCACCCAGGCAGGGCTACTGCTGCACACAAAGAGCTCTGAGCTCAGTGAGCTCTCCCCAGCCACAGGTTCAATTTCAGTGACCCAACAGCGCAGATATCACAGAATTATCAGAGGAACATGGAATGGTTTAGGTTGGAAAGGACCTTAAATGTCACCTTGTTCCACGCCCTGCAATAGGCAGGGACACCTTCCAGTATCCCAGGCTGCTCCAAGCCCTGTCCAATCTGGCCTTGGACACTCCCAGGGATCCAGGAACAGCCACAGCCTCCCTGGGCATCCTGTGCCAGGGCCTCAGCACCTTCATAGAGAAGAATTTCTTCCTAATATCCCATCTAACCCTGTCCTCCTTCAGCATAAGTTCGTTCCCCCCTCTCCTATAATTTCTTTTGACCATTGCCAAAAGTCCCTCTCCAACCTTCTTGTAAGGTAAAACTATTTCAAATTTTCCCAGAGAGGTGATCAGTGAAATCCCTGTTCCTTGTTTAAACAGAAAAGCAGAGCATGCTGAAAAAGCCATTCAAAACCAGATTCACTGACACTGTGCTATCAAATCAAGCCATGGGTATGGTCCTAACCCCTAAAAAGTTCCAACAGGGGCTTAAAACCTAAAAAGACCTAGCAGAAAGGTGGAGGTACAGCAAAGCAGCAAGATATTTGCCACGTGGAGCTGCCCACAGGTATCCTAAATTCCCCACTCCCTGTGCACCTGCAGGGAAGGAAACACTCATCTGCATTTCAGAGCTGACAGCAATTGCCACCCATGCAGGTCCTAGGGTGAGATTTAAACTAGAGGCACACTTTGTAACTGCATCAGCATCTTGCTTTTCCACTGCACATTTATTTATTTCAGCTGGCAGCAGTCTCCCTGTCCAGATTTGTAGCGGCACAATACATTGGGAAAACACGTCAGAGTTCAAATTTGGTTTCAGTTTAGCAATTAACACCAGTGTAACAAAGCCCTTAAGCGTTTCTAGCACCTCCACTGATCTGAGAAGTACCACAACTAGTAACCCTTAGGCAAGAAAACACACTGAATCTGGATAATTCTGAGTTTGCAGGCAGTTCCCCATGAATCAGTGCAGATACTGGAGTGGCAGAGATGCCTGGATTTGGTGCTGGATTTTACCTATATTATATGTATTATTGGTTTATATCCATAGCAAACTAATCATGGAAGACTCCCCAGCACCACTTACATGGATGTGAAATTTCTAAGTACAAATGTTGCACAAAACATTTCTATTAATCCAAACTCCAATCTCCAAAAGCATTTCAGATAGTTACCACACCAACCTCATCTATTACAATTTTCATAGACAACAAAACCAAAAGGGATCTTCTGGGTCATCAAATCCATCACACTAATTACAAATTCAATTTGTAATTACTTACCTAAACTGCTCCTTGTTCACCTTAGAGCCATGCTTTTGTATTTGGGAACATCATCTTCCAAATGGCTAAAAGATTTCCACTTTGTTTGTGATCTGTTTAAATCTGTTCCACATTTTTTGTGCCTACGCTGCCTTTTGGCTCAAACACATCCCTGTGAGCACATCCAGAAATAAAATTGGTGTAGGTGAACGATCACTCAACCTGCATAAGAATAAATCTGAGTTGTAGGTGTGCTGGGATTGCAGTTCATGCTTCATCCCTGGGCTCACCTCAGCCTTGGGATGATATTTCCTGGCTGATTGAAATGTGAGATTACAGCACCTCCAGAAGGAGCAGATTCTGCTCCACAGGCAAGTCCCCCCCTCCACCTCTGCCACATCAGGTCCCTCATCAGTGAACCTTTAGGTATGCTAGCTCCACTTTTTTCTCATTGAAACCCATCACCGTGAAGAAAATCATTTATCTAGCTCCAGTTCCAGCATTCACTCACTTTTCCAGACTCAAATAATTTAACTCATTTAAGCATTGCCATCAGAAAAAAGTTTTCAAATGAACATGTGTCCATTACTCTTGTGGGAAATTTACTGACCCTCTGAAAATGTTTCTTAAAACATCTCCCATTTCCTTTCTCTGCATCTGTAAAACATGATTGCACAAAGATTTTATTGACCCAAAAACCTGTTGATTTTAACAACTTCTAAAATATCTCATTTTTGGGAACACCTTTATCTGTAAGATATTTCATTTTAGAAATTAATTCCTGAAATGACATTTTAGTAGATGTATTCATAAGAATACAGTAGTATTTTTTAAAAATAGCTTAAATTCTGAAAGCACCTGTAGATCTTTGTTTCTGTCAAATTTCATTATATTTTTGTTGTTTTCCCCTTCAAAATAAAACCCACTATGTTCTAATGAAATTATAATACTAAATGTTTTAATATATATTCTAAGTATTCAATTTGTTTAAAGTGCTCGTGAGGGTTTTTTACCCCTAGAGGTGACTCATTCTTCCTTTTTTATCAAATTATTCTATAGATTTTCAATACATTCATGCAGGATCAAGTCTAATCTAAACACTGGGTATTTTTGCAATTTCATTAAGAAATGCAGAGTGGAAGTGACTTTCTCATTCTCTGTCAAGGCAGAACAGTTTCCAGATTTTCTTTTTGTAACATAGAAAAATTAAAATATCCTTTGTCTTTACATTAATTCCTAATTTCCATATTCCATAAAATGTTTCTGCTATTGTAGAACAATATTAAGGCAAAATAATAGATTTTAAATGACAAAAACCTCCTTCAAACCTCACCATAATGTCTCAGCTCATTGGGAATAATCTTCTCCACAGTGTGATATTGATAGTTGAATTCCAGATTAATATTCATCTGTAAAATAAGCACCAAAGGTCATAATCTGACTCCTGATTGGCATCCTGGTCTTCTCCTGGTGTCCTGAACATCCAGACTGCCACATCTGGAGCTTGACAATGTCATATCCCCAAATACAGCTATGATCCCAAAATTTCCCCAGGCTTTCCGATTTATTTTTTTCAGTGTAAAGAAGTGAGAACAATTTTATATCAAATGGGAAGAATATTTTTTTTTTCCATTTAAAATGACAACTCACTCAAAATATTATTCAAACACATGTGGAAAAAGCTTTCCAAAACACTCTCCCATCACAAGTGATGACATTTATTTTGAGTGGAATGACATCTTCTCTTTACCCAGAAATTATGGCTTAATTTTTATAGCTCCAAAATATTCTTTTTTTAAGTTTTAATGCAGAAAACATTAGAAAAGTCTCCTTTCAATTGTTAGAAAACAAACAAAATTTTGTACAGTTTGATCTATTTTCTATTTGCAGGGTAAAATCCTCCTTTTCCACATATTTAACTGATAATTATAAAGGAGTAAGAGCAGCTGAAGATAGAAAGGGGTGGAGAAAAAAGGAAGTTACACTGGTATAGTTGAAGAAGGTATTTATTGTTTTATGGCTATGGTTTGGGCATCCTGGAGTGAATTATGGCAGATGCTTTGCAAAGCCAAGCAGGGACACAGTCTCCAGAAGCCACCAATGAAATCTCTTTTTTCTACAAAATCCCTCCAGCCCAGAGCAGATTTCAGGCTGGGAACACACCAAAGACACCAAAGCAATGCAAAGTTTATCACTCAGACTGGTCCCTACTACAGAAAAGAAAATAAGAACTTTTTTAACAAGTTTTGCCACAAACATGGATCCCCTCATCGTGTTTTTACTCCAGGGCTGCCTTCCTTGGTGTTCCAGAACCAAGCAGTGATTTGGGACATGACCCCTCAAACCCTCCCCAAGAATTCCCAAAAATTAGATAACAGCTGACTCAGAATGAGATACTAATTATTTTTTCTCCCATATAATTTAATGGTGCCTTCTTATGCTTTCATATTTTAGTGTGTTTACTAGTAAATAAGTAAAATTACCAAAAATATTAAAAGGCATGTTTTTAGTAGTGCATCTTGCCCTGAAACAATGGCATGAAGCAGGGTTAGGTGAAACCACTTCCATTATTTTCCATTAAAAAAAAAAATTGAAACATTTTCCCTAAATATCACCAAGAAAAAGACCAAAGCAAGGAAAAGGTTTGATCCTTGATTGTCCTTGGAAGTGTTTAATCTCAAAAATCGTAAATTCATGCAACAACTCTTTCTGCAGCCACAGATCCACATTCTCAGGCAGATCTTTGTGCTGTAACTCAGACATCACAATTTTCTGCTCTCAAATCACCACGTGTGTGATGCAGCACACGTACAGGGTGCCTTCTACAAATGAGGGCAGAAAAATCCAAAGTTCAGGTGTTCCAGGTGGACAAAGGACAGTAGGTGCAAAGCATCACCATCCAAACTTCAGAGGATCATTTTCAACTCAAGTTCTACACAAGGCATCAAGTGTTTTATCCCAAATCAATTGATTAGCTCAAATATACCTCAAAAATCATATATGGACAAACCATGGCTTCCAGCAGTTATCTTTGCCATAATTTTAAAGATGACCTGGAATACCTCATGTACTTCCCAAATATTGAAAACCAGAAAGTTTTCTGTTCCCAAACATGAAATTTTACTTAGAAAAATTAAAATGGTTTAGTTTATTTTTGAAAATTTAATTTCTCAAATCTTTTGCATATTGGAAAATCTATCATTCTTTGCCAAAGAATTTCAGTTTTGACCCCATTATCATTCTGGGTGAAAAACCTTTGATTAAGACACTTGGTTAGGTGTATATGTTATAAAAGCCATGTCAGTTCTTCCCATAACCAAAGTCCAGTTTCCATACCCATCGTTTTCCATGGAGCAGTCTCCACTCACTTAAAACATAAAACTTTCCAAGCCAAGCACACATTTCACTGGCAGTTTTCAATGCTCCAGACTGTTACTGAGATATTTTCCTGCCATGTTCCATGTCATCCCTACTTATTCACAGTGACAGTGGGATGATTTTTTTTTTGTTTTCTGCTATGCAGTCTAGAGAAAAACTTACTTTCCGTGGTCTGGAGTCTGTTCAGAAAGATGTTAAAACCAAGAAGTTAGAAGAGGAACTGGAAAAATTCCAGATAGGTGAAGGAGAATTTGTGCATCTGAGGAGGAGTGAGCGCTCCTCCACGCGACAAAGCTCGGCTCGAGGTTTGCCACGCGTGGATCAAAGAAATCCAGAGGCAGGATATCCTGATCATCCCTGACAACTGCATAAGGAGACAGAGCAGTCCTGGGGCACGCGGCTTGGATGCGATTGCACATCAACAAGCGCTGGAGATGATAAACAGAAGAGCAGTGCAAAAATACACTGTGGTTGGCAGCTGTGGGTGAGGAGGAACTCTTGGCATAGCCGAGCACAGAAGCTGTGGTGGAGGAGGATGACTTACCCAGGAGCTGCTTGTTTGTAACTTTGACAAGTGTTTTCTTTCAACGTGGATGATGTGCTCGAGCTAAATGTATTGTTACACCCAGATTGACAGCTCACATTTCCAGTGCTGTCCTTTTAACTCACGAGCAGCGGGAGTGTGATGGAAATCTCGTGGCAGCAACACTTTTAGCAAAAGTCTGTGGAGGAAATATTTCCTGAAACATTTGCCCAGCTTGGATACACCAACTGAAATACAAACAGCCAGTCCAGGAGAAGAAGGTGATGTGATGGGTAAGTACGTTACAACCACGGTCTCCTGAAAATTGTGAAAGTTGTGGTGGCCAACAGGTCAAAGATTTTGGCAATTATCTTCACATACCTAACATGAGTTCAGCTACTGTCCCACACACTTCTGAAGTGAACTGAAATTCAGATAAAACATTCCAAGATCAACTTTCCTAATCAAAGTTATCTGACAGGCAACTTAGATCCACTTAGAGCCTCCAAGCCTGCACAGACACCACAGTGGAATTCTTCTGCACAAAGAGGGCTTGACAAGAGTGATCTCTGTGTGATCTCTGATGTCCACATGTGATCTCTGAAATCCACATAATCAGGAAAAAAAATCCAAAAGACTCCAAATAAGCTTCCCAAAATCCCTCCTGAACAGTGCTGGGCTTCACTTGGGCAATGCCCTCTCTGATAGGAACAGCTGACCCAAGGTCCCGACTACTTATGGATATTAAACATCCAATATAATTTTCCAAGCACAGGCAAGTGAGCACTAAGTCCTGGCCAAACACCAATTTGGATAATTATTTTGCCTACCTAAAAGTCCCTATTTTCATCAGAATTCTTCATTTTCAAAGCTGTTCTGCAGTGCTGTTGAGTGCTGTTCAACAGCTGCAATATCTCACCCTAGAGATGGCTGCATTTCAGTGGTGGGTGATGCTATCCAAAGAGTTTGAATATCAGTTTAATCATTTTGGCATCCTCCAGGAACAAAGTCACTATTTAAATGTAAGATTATTGTAGAGAATAAAATTGTCAATAAATGTAGTAATGTCTATCTCTAACTATAAGCAATTAGAGAGCTGATCTCCAACTCGCAAAAAATAACACCAGATGGTATTTTTCAGAAAAGTCAAATGTAGAATATTATATTTTTTTGCATTTTTCAGTACATCATGATGGCAAATAATATTATGTGAATCCTGCAAGTACAAGAAAAATCTGCAAGTATAACATTCTTCTCTTCCAGCGAACATCCTGTGAATTCATAAATATTTACATTTTGCAAGTTATAATTATGTAGCACTGGAGGAAAAAAAAAAGGGTGACTGTACATACAAGTTTATAAAAGAACATTCATAAATTAAAAATGTGCATTGTTCTGAACATGATACCTACTGTGTTTTTTGTGTCAGTCAGCCTGTCAAACCATGGGGTACCTTCCAACCTCTGCCTCAGCTGGGAAAAAATTAGACTTTTAGGTCTGAACAACTATTGATCTCTTAGTGTTGCTACTATTAATAGTTTTAAATCATTATTTGTGAATTCATCACTGGAGAGATCTGTTAAAGCAACAAGAAAAGTTTGTGTTGCAACAGGGATAATGCTCCTACACAGGCTGACAAACACAGATGCACTCCAAAACTTTTGGAATTTTGTGAAAAAACTCTCACCCACTTGCCCAGATTCAGACAGTTCAGTGTTATCCTGTCACTGTTTTTTTTTTTTTTGGTGGTTTTTTTTTTTTTTAATTGGAATTTTGTATAGTTTTCATGTTGCTGCAATTTATACTAAAGGATAATTTTAGTGTTAATGAATCTGAACTGCAGGAGAGTCCTGGAGCTGAGATTTCAGTTGCAAGAACATAATTTTCTCAGCAACCAGCAAAAACTATTCATTGAAGACTATTTTTATTGAAGGAATTTTACCATTTTTGTTCATGAATAATCCATGAACAGATGTTGATTTTTACAAGTTCAGTTGTTATTTGAAATTGTTTGAATACTTTATACAAACATATTGCAACCTCTGGGTTATTTGTATTTTTTTTGTTGTTCTATTACAATGTTCAACTATTCATTGTGAGATAGATTGCCTCCTCATGCAAATAAATCCTTACCAATGTAAAAAACATAAAATGGTTGGACAGGTGACCTAGGTGTATTATTCATGATGTAAATTCTTTAGGGAAAAAAAATAAATTACTTTGTGATCAGAAAAGTCAGCTTTGGCAAATAGGAAAAAAGAAAGGAGAAATTTATTTGTACAAATGCTGAATACTGGCTGTAGGATGGTCAATCCCTCTGAGTGTTCTTATCAAAGTAAAAACTGTGCACAACCATTCATGCAAACAGATAAGGATTTATGAATATGGGAGTTGCTTTGATATCTTAATTAATAGCTGTGAAATCACCTTTCACTCTCTCTCTAAAGTATTTGTTCAGCTGTATTGTTGGGATAAAAACAAAAACCACGGTGGCAGCACCTTTCCCTCATAGGTGTTTCCAACCTGGGCTGCATTTCCATATTCCCTGGGCTCTTTCCCTGCAGGCAAATCGTGCATTTCCTGCTCTTCCTTCTTCTCTAACATGCCAAATTTGCATCCACACCAGACAGTTTATCACAGGAGAAGCCTGTGAACACAGCAGGCGACATTTCAACCATAATTTTTACCTTGTTAGCTTATGCAATATTACCCTAATTCCAGACAAACGATGCCACATCTTCCAAGAAGAAGGAAGTCACCCAAAAAAAAGATTTCAAACTTGATTTAAGCATCCAAACCTGAAGTCCTTTCACCTGCATTTACACAACATGAATCCTTCCCCCTGATCCTTGAGTTAGATCCCTTTTAGGTGCCTTGCTGGCAGTCCTGACAGACATTTATTGAAAAGTTTATTATTTATTGGAGCTGCAACCTCCTGGCTTTCATAGAGCCATTTAGGTTGGAAAAACATCTAAGATCATAAAATCCAAGTATTTTCCGACCATCTGTGGGAAATTTACATAAAAATAACTGACCAAACTATGCTGATCTTCAAGTCCATGTTCTGGGAAGCGATTAACTTTTCTGAGAAACTACACTGAAATTAAAGAAAAGCTGTCAGTAGGAGCATGGGGACAGAGAGGTGCTGGCTGCGCAGGTTATTGAATAATTATTGAATAATTTGGGGAAGGCAGGTGGCAAGGTTGCTGGGGTGTTTTCATTATTTCTGTTACCTTTCAGAGCTTGTTTTCCACAGGATCTGAAACACCTGAAGCTGACTGATGGCTGTGAGGAGCCTGGGGTGACAGCGGGAGGGGAAATGGCTCCAGCTGAAAGACAGTGGGTTTAGATTGGGAATATTGGAAAGGAATTCCTGCCTGGGAGGGTGCTGAGGCCCTGGCACAGGTGCCCAGAGCAGCTGTGGCTGCCCCTGGATCCCTGGCAGTGCCCAAGCCAGGCTGGATGGGCTTGGAGCAGCCTGGGACAGTGGAAGGTGTCCCTGCCCATGGAAAGGGGTGGGATGGGATGACCTTAAAGGTCCTTTCCAGCCCAGAACATTCCACAGTTCTGTGATTTTGCTCTTGGGCACCACCCCTGACACCCAGAGAGGAAAACCTAAAACTCAAATTATGAGCAAACCAGAGATTTTTATTTATACCTGTAAACCACACTAAGCTTGTTCCCTTTCTACTTAATGCTTGGGCAGTTGGCAGCATTCTCTGTGAGGCCACCATGAGATTTTTGTCCCTGTGCAGCATTTTCATGGAAGCTGCAAGCCAAGCCACCAGTCCAGGTATGTTTATATGTTCCCACTTCTTTCAGCCTCTCCAATGCACTAATCCCCATAGTTGACAGCACTTATGTTGCAATGACCTGCAGTCATCTGATCAACTTTCTGAATACTTACCAGCTATAATCAAATATATTCCCATCTCTTATTTGAACAAATCAAACAGAAATTGAATACATTTTTTTTTATGAACACTAGCAATATGTTCTCTTCTCTGATAATTTTGACATTAAAATTCCATTTTAATAATCCCATCCTTCAGGCTTTGCAGACTCTTAAGGTATTAAAGCAAAAATTATCCTAAGCAGTTAGATTATAATGTATTTAAAGATTAGACATTTCATGTTGAATATTAACTGCTCCACTTCCCAGGGAAAAAAAAATGATGCAGGGGTTTTTTTTCCTTGTATAATTTATACATTTTTGATAGGTTGACTATACAAAGTTCAAACCTTTTATGAAAAAATACTACCAAATATACTCATAGTTCTGCATTGTATTAAAAAGCTGTATATAAAGGTACGAGAAAACATTTTTGCTGACATCATTAACATAATTTGATCCCTCAGAAATGGGAAAAATGGCTGTTCCACCTCAGTGCAGCCTATCAGGCTTCTGAGCTGAGACGAGATAATAAAATATTTGCAGTCTAAGGAAATTTTATTTACACATCATAAAAGACAGGTCACACATTTGGACTCAAGGTTTCGTAATTGTGTAAAATGGAGAAGCATTAGTAAATTACTCTGAAACAAAGCAAATTATACAAAAAAAAAAAATTACCTAATTCATAAGTGCTTCAGGTATTTGTCTAAATCATGCCAATCCTTTATGAACACTCCCCATCCCTGGAAGTGTCCTAGGCCAGGTTGGATGGAGATCTGGAACTTGATGGGTTTTAGGGTCCCTTTCAAGCCAAATCATTCTGGAATTTTATGAATGCCCACCACAGCTCTGAAATCAGAATAATCATTCAGCCACAGCTCCTGACACGGGCATTGTCCCCTCACCACTTGCTGAGCAAAACTTCCTCTCCACTGAGCAAAATCTCCTGCTTTAAGCTCACACACAGCCTTATTCTGAAATAGCTTCTCTACGTGGAAAAACCTTCACCTGCAGAGAAAAAAAGAAAAAAACAAGTTTTCTTCTTAGAATTTTCACTTCTGAGTATGAACTTGCAGTGTGGCTCAAAAAGACACCAATCCTGCCAGCTGCCCCAGCAGCAGAGGGACCTGAGGAGCCCCTCCAGGGCTTCCCCTCCTCCAGGCAGCAGCACAGGGTGTTTCTCCTCTCTTTGAATAAACAAAAAAATTGTTTACAGGGGGGAAAACCCTGTGGCCCAAAGGAATCTTTTTCCATTGATGGGTAAACAACACCAGAGACAGCCTTTGTTTCCACACTGACACCATAAATGCACACCCTTTCCTGTGCTATTACTTCTTCATTTTTTAACAATGTGCTTGTGCTATTAGAAGTGTATTTTGGGTTATTTCTGTGGAACATTTCACATCTTTTCTCTTTGTCCTTTTGCCTTGCCCTTCAATTTTGACCGTGATGGATCTAAGCATATTTAGGACATTAAGGGCAAACTAAATTGTTGTTTATACAGTTAAATGTAAAAAGCATAATGGTAGGGTAGTGTCTATATCCTGGAAAATAAGTACACTTGTCTGATTTTTATTACACATCTTCTCTCCTGATGTGTACTGAGTAAATTGTGGGGTCTCTGCTGAAAATGCAACATGAAAGTTTAATTCATCTGCAGGATCTGCCAACCTGAGCGTGCACTGAGCGACTGAAAACAAAGAGAGAACGCTTGAGCTTGAGGAGAGACACTCTAAGAATGACTTAATGAAATCTGTGGCACCACAGGGCTGGCAAAGCCGGGTCAGCGATGGACATGAGTGATCTCCTTCACCAACAGCCTGAACCTGGCACCAGCACCTGCCCCGGCTCTGCAGGGGCATTGCCACACTGAGGTGGGAGCTGAGAGGGAATCCCAGACTGGTTTGCCTTGGAAAGGACCTTAAAGGCACCTCCTTTCCATGGGCAGGGACATCTTCCACTGTGCCAGGCTGCTCCAAGCCCTGTCCAACCTGGCCTTGGACACTTCCAGGGATCCAGGGACAGCCACAGCTTCTCTGAGCACCCTGTGCCTCATCCCCCTCACAGGGAGGAATTTCCTTCTAATATCTCATTTAAGCTCTGCTTGAAGCCTTGTCCAAGGCTTCCTTAACTCCTGGAAATTTTCCTACGGGAATTCCTGTGAAGTCTGGAGCCGAGGAGCCAGCGGGGAGTTTTCCAAGCAAGACACTCAAGTCTGGTGGCCTGTGCGTGCAAGGGCTGCTAATCCAGCCCCAGCTCCCTGGGCTCACACACACAGCACTGCTCTGCCTGCCCAGATGTTTTCTGATTAATAATGAGGTCACCCCCAATGCCAAAAACACGGCCTTGTAGCTCTCCAACGCTCTTGGAAAGCCATGGAGTGTTTAAGGGGGATGAAAATTTTAAATACAACATAAGTATAAAACACAATAAATCAAACGAATTTGTTTAGATGAAAAGCACTTTTTTGTTTTTGTCAGCACAGCAACTGTATATTCCACAATTACTGTAATGTTTTCTGACATAAAACTGCTGTATCTGACCCAGGACTCTGGTTACACCCCTTCTTGCTTCACAGGATGGTTCTTAAGAAAATGTCTGTATTTTAACAATTCCAAGGCTAAAATAGAAAACAATACAAAATTGGAAAGGGATAGTACACACCATTACTGTATCTGTTCCTTGGTCACTATCCCCCTCCAAAAAGCATTGAGAAAAGAGTGAAAAAGGCTCAATTATTTGAATTTCTGCCCCAAAATGATAGGCAAAGCTGCAAAGACAACTGAAATGCCTGACCCTAAACAAATCAGAGGAAAGATGTGGCTGTGTCACAGTTCTGCTTCTCCCTTAAAACTCTTGGCATCACCCTCATGACCATTCCAATCTCCTGCTTTTACTTTATATATTTATAAAGTCATGCTACTTTCAATTTAACCATAACTTCAAGAGCTCTAAAGCCCAGCCCCAAACAGCTGAGTGAGGCTCCTACCATAATTTCTTTGAGTCCCTAAAGGCAGAGAACAGGAAAGGGAGATGCCAGCAGATACCAAGGGCTGGTCGTACCCCACCCAGGGAGGCTGGAACTGGGGACCACAGAGCCATGGGAAAAGCAGCTCCTTTTCCAGGCTCATGCAGCACCACCTATGGACAAAAAGACTGCATTTCTCTGGAGTATTTGGGGATGGCAGAGTTTTTCCACCCTTGCTGCTCCCGCTGCCTGGAGCACTCAGGGAGCAGCAGGGCTGGAGGCAGTTTGCATCTCTTTGATTTAATCCAGAAAGAAATGCTGAGAAACCAAAGAAGGTGCACGAGAGCGAGCGTCTGGCACTAAATTGCAAGGATCAAAGACCCAGAAAACCGAGATTTGCATAAAAAGTCAGGCGGATCCCGAGGCCTCTCTGCCCAGACCCAGGTGCCTCCATAAACAAGTTTAATTTGGGGGGCTTTTCTGCTGTGGTTCTGTTCCACAGCACACAGGCATGAAATTGGAAATCACGCCATTGCTAAGAAATAACACCCCGAGCACTTGTGGCTTTCCCAGCTCCTTCTGCGCGTTCCAGGCTCCGCGTGGCATCGGGAGCCTGCGGAACCCCAGGATCCGCCGCAATCTGGGACTGGCCACGATGGATGGCTTTGGAACAGGGCTGCACGCGAGAATCTCCGAGTTTGGGGTTTTTTAAGTTGTGTTTCTCTGCTTACAAGAGAGAATCTTGAGAATGTGAAGGGACTGGTATCTGCCAGTTCCCAGAGAGTATGGAACGAGTTGTGCCGCGGGACGCGAGGCATCCTGGTCTCCTCAGTGCTGAACCTAAAAGTGACAACTTCCAGCACTGTTAGAAGTGAAAATGGGAGTACAGAAAATAATAATGAAAAAGACCAAAATTAATTTTGATTTTTACAGGGCACCTGCTTTATAGAATATATTTTCATTTGTATATCAGAAGAAAAATTAGGGAAAAACCCCACAAACCTCCCGAAACACACACAAAAAAACCTATGTCTGAGATGGAAATAAAGTCCCCGAATCTGACACTTTTTGCAGAATTTAGATGTGGCTTGATATAGAGTTAATACAAAAGAATGCCTCTTGAACTGAAATATTCTTGATGGACCTTTGTTCTACTGGCTCCTTTCCTAATTTGATTAATTGTAGAAATTTGGATGAGTGCAAGCTCAGAACATTTGGGGTTTTAAATGCAGGATTTTCTGTTGCACTTTATGCCAGTGAGTGATAATGACATATCTTGAACTTCAAAGGTGTCTAAGCAATTAGAGATTCTCTCCAAGAGAAAACGCAGAGAGGAAAAAATAAGAAAAAAAACTGGTTCTGAAAAGTATTCCACAAATGCTGAATATTAAGCACATTTTGAGAATATTTGCGTAGCATTAAGTGCACAGCTTGCTTTAAAATGATGAATAATTTGGCTTTTCAGGATAGAAAGCGGTGCCGTGAGTCTCCTCTTGAGCCCATCTTTTATTTGTACAGCCCTATAACACCACGATTTCATGCTACATGTGTTGCTTGTTATATATCCTAAAAATTCAATTTTCTTATCCCAGAAGGAAGGAGCTATAAGTGAAAGCAGTCATTTGATCATAAAGTGTTGTCAACGTGAAGGAAACCACTTTTGAACGCTCTGCCACCACCCTTATTTGTGGCAATCATGCAAATCACTGCAAACTGGCCTGAAACCTGAGTTCCTTTGGGTTTCAGTGGAGCTACAGCAACGGTGGGCACAAAAGGAAGGAGAAACAGCATCTGATAAATGTTTCTGTGAGCATTTATCCCTGCCAAGACAGAAAAAAGTACACAAGTGGTGCTGCACCTACGGTGCTGGGATATATGAGCCTCTGAAATGGTGATCTCTATCTCAAAAACTATTTAAGCAGCCTCTGATAGGGCAGCCACTGTGGTTATAAGGCTTTCTTTCCCAGAGTGATAGAGCACAGTAAAATACCTTTTAAAACAAAGTGGATGTTATTGCTGACCAGATTCTGACTCCGGGGAATTTATTGTGCTCTATCTTTGCACGAGTTCTCCATCCCTCTCTACTTTTCCTTGTGTGGGACGTGTTTATCAGCCACAA
>WBNP01001038.1:412694-442694 GCA_013401095.1 Passerina amoena | reverse complement strand
AAGAGCACAGATCTGTCATGAGGAACTCAAAAACACACACCTGAACACAAGGAGCTGCTGAAAGCACTAATTCAAAACCACCTAAACTTGAGGAACTGCTGTAAACTCCACTTCTCTGCCCAATCAATTGAAACCTGCAGAGGACAAAAAGCCCATTGCACAAAACCTTGAAAGAGGTTAGACAGGATTAAAAGTTGCCCATGAAAGATTTTTAACAAAGAATGGTCTGGGAAAATGGGTTGGGTTGACTAAAGCACTTAAATTTGGTTGTATGCAGAATTGGGGGAAAAAAAAACAACTTTTTTTTTCAGAAAATAATTTAAAAATGAATGCATAGATGGTTCCTTTAAAAACTTGTGATTCCTTCCACTGATTTTCTTCACAAGAGGGTGGTAGTAAAGACATGATTTCTTGAAAGGAAACTTCTGCTTTTCTAGGAATGTATTTTCTGGCAGAAAACACTTGTTTTCATTTTTTTTTCCGGTTCTGCTGATGGCATCCCAAGCACTAACGTGAGGAACCCTGCAGAGATGGGAACTCCCCCAAGGTTTTGGGGAGCCCTGGGGACCCCCCCAGCACAGGAAAGGGACTCTGCCAGCAGCCCCGTGCTGGAGGAAGAAGATGATTAAGCAAAGCTTGATGACTATCAGTTAAGAAAACATAAAACTGACAATCCAACGATCCTTCAGGAAGGAAACAGGAAAAAAAAAACCCAAAAAAAACGACCATTATAACTGCAAGGAAGAGCCTGAAGGCAACATTTCAACCATAACAGGACGGCTCGTAAAAATTAATAACAATTTCCCATTTACAAGCTTTTGCTTTGTGTCTGCAATAGAACCATTCCCAAGGTACAACTGGTTACAGACCATAATTACCTTGACAGGTGCTGTATTAAATTCCTCATTTCTTCCCATTTCCCCATGTTTGTAACAGGAAGCATCAGATTAATGGAACAAAACTGGTGCTGACTGCAACTTTTTTTTTTTTTCCTGCTGAGTGTGTTTGTTTTCTCACCTTAAATCCTGGCTCTCCCCAAGCTGCCTGGTTTCTTATTCCATACCTCTCTGCAAGAGTTTACAGGCTTCATATATAAATTACAATTCCCCTTTATTAATCTAATTGATCGTTTGGTTCCAAATGCATATGCAAGATCTTTTGAAACCTTTTAGACCCCTGCGGTTCAATATCAATCTCAAAATATTAAAAGCATCTTGTGGAAAATTAGAAAGCAGATGAGACACTTTGGGACTGGAGATGCTGTAGAAGCTGAAACTTTTAAAGCAGCATTGACACAATTATTGAATGCTGTCATTGCTCAAAAGGGCTTTTTATTTTATTGGTTCTTCTGTAATTGTTTTGTACTTTTCCTCTATCTGTGCTGTGCAGCTGCCAGGAATTCAACTTTAATGAGCAGCAATGTTTAGCTGCAATCAAACAAAGCCCTACACCTTGAGCTTTTCTTCCATTCTTCTTTTTCATGTTCCTTTACCAGGCCCAGATATTTTTTTGCCTGGAATTTACAGAATGTTTTGAGTTGGAAGGGACCTCCAAGCCCCAAGCCCATCCCATGGGCAGGGACACTTTCCACTAGACCAGGTTGCTCCAAGCCCAGTAAAACCTGGCCCTGAACACTTCCAAGGATAGAAACCTTCTTGGATAATTTTTAGTCATTTAAGAACAAAATAGTTTGGGAGTATAGTTTCTCATTTCTGATTGATTAAAAAAGAAAACCAACAAAACAAAAACACCACATAACAAAACAAGAACACCAAAACTTGAAAAAGGAACTTTCAAAAATGGAATACAGCCCTTTCCACATGGACCACTTTACAATCTTCTATTTGCTTACGCGACCTTTCCCCCCAGATTTGATGTATTTCAGGGCAGAGGTATTTCCCGTGGTGACTTTGGAGTTTTTAAGAAGCCAAAAAGAGACAACTTGATTCAGGAACGCACAGAATGCAGAGTGGTGACTGCAGGTGGCATGATTGTTCCAACTGAATTCACGTAGAAACACTGCTATTCTCATTCCTTGCGAGGACAGTGACTGTTTCCTCAAAAAAAAACTCAAGGAAAAATATTCCTCTCCTTTAATTCCTGTCAAAGCACACACGGGAAAGGAGTTGGAGGAATCAAAATAACCAAGCTGCTCTTTCTCATGGAGAAAAAAAATAAACCTTGATGGATATCACCAGAGTAAGAGCTGGTGGTTGAATTCAAAACACCTTTGCAGGGTCTTCCTGAAATATTCACTGTTATGAAGTTTAAATTTTTGTGAAGCACCCCAAAAAACAAGGGCCCTTTGAGAAAAAGGGGGTAATTGCCTAATCACTCTAATTTAAAACTTCCAGTCAAGTTTAGAGGCAGATTTTAAATACTTAATTTTTTTTCAGTGGAGTGAGGTAGCATAAAATACATTAAAACACTAAACATAATATTGCAAGTGAGTTATTAGGAAATTCAAGCAAAATAAGTCTGGAAGCAACTTTTTTTTTTTCCCTTAAATCTTTGCTTAAAGATTTCCATGCTGACTGTGGTTAAAAAAAATTCCCACAAACCTAATCAGGGGAATCTCAACACAAGTTCTCAAATAAGAATTATAAAAAAATAAAACTACACATGCCATTTGTTGTGTTTCACCCAGCCTCTTAAGAAATTTCTTTTCTCTATGACTTTTTTTTATGTATGCCAGCAAGTTGAGTTTAAAAGTGGGGAACGTTGGGCAGGACACCCAAGTGTCTCCAATGAAAAGGAATAATGAAAGAACACTTGCCCAGGATCAGGAAAAGTCACTCAGGTGAATATTATGAATACTGTTAAGTAGTAATAGGAGGACAAGTAAATCAAAATACACAAAGAGGAAAACTAACAGAAAAATAATCAGAAGCTCAAATAATTCGGAGATTAAAGTAAATTGTGAGTCTTTGCACCATTTATTTGAACATTTTCTTTACTACTTTTCCCAAAACTATTTCTTGTTTTAGGGAACTTAGTCATGCAACTAAATCTGTCTCTTTCTTTGTAACTCCCTCAGTGTGGAAATGGCTTACAGGAATCTAATCCTCCATCTCCAGGCTCTCCAAAAAAGCTGCCATGAAACCTGTCATTCTTCAATCCTCAGATATGGAGCTTCTCCAGTAAAAAGTAAGACTCATAGAAAGAGAGAAGAACTGGGAATATTCACCAGCAGATGAGCTGGAAGATGGAAAATGCAAGGATCAGCAGGAAAACATTTCTGTGAAGGCCAGAGCTGTCTGTCTTTATCTAATTTAGAGTTAGTCTGAGAAAAGGAAAAGGCTACCTGACCACACAGTCCTGACACAGCTGGGGAAAAGCAGTCAAAGGAAAACCATCAGCCTGGCACGACTGTAGAGGAAAAGAAATAAGAATGCTTTTATATATGCAAAATACAACTTACAAGTCTACTCATCCCAATGTAAAACACAAATTGCAATATTTTGAGAAATCCAGCTTTTAGAACTCTGATTTTACCAGTTCTCTGCTATGGTTCAATAAAGAATGAATGAAAAATATTTAACATTAATTTTTTTACCAATTACAATGTTTTTCAACCTACACTCAAAATCTCTTCCATCCTCACACCTGAGATCTGCAACGTCTCCCCATTCCCTAATGGAATATTGTCCTTTACAGAATCATTAGGGTTGGAAAAGGCCTCCAAGATCATCAGGCTTGACTGCTAAACAGCAGAATCAGGCCTGAAGTTTCCTCCTTCCTCATTCACTGTGGTTTCATTAACTCCACCCTGTTAATTGGCAACTGCCCTGCTCAGCTGGCTCTGAGTTGGCTCAGCCATCTGTTAGCCCATCACCATAACACACCAAATAGAGCCCATTTTTTTAATTTTGGCACCTCCAGCCCAGAAAAGTCCACCTGGACTCCCTTGTCCTCCCAGTGCACAGGTGAGCAGCAGGAGAGGCTGTTACTTCAGCAGATGTTCATAAACCACTGGCAACAGCTCCCCCTCAAAGCTCCTTGCCAGGAGTTTGGGTAAAACCACAGCTGGATAACAGGATAAACATTCCCAATGAATCCTGACTCACTGGCACTCGGCAGCAAGGCACAGCATCCCTCACCTGCAAATCAATACTGAAGGTGTAACATGGATGCAATTTGACCACTAATGAGTGCAAAGAAGCCAAGAGCTTCTCCTAAATTTGCTTTTCCTCCCCTGGCACCTCACAAGGGGAGGTCTGGGCAAGGCTCCCTCCCTGTTCTCCAGACATCTTCTGGGATCAACACATTGTCTGCAAATCTGGATCTGCACCTTGCTCTCAGTACCTCCAGTCAATTACAATCAGAAAAGACTCATATTCTTCCATTTGCTCCTACTTGTCAACATTATGATCTAAGCAAAGGTCATAACGCTCCAATATCCAAAATCCAGTTAATTGATTCCCTCTGGGTATCAAATCCCCACAGCACTGTGGTTATTGCTGCATCAATCATATTGCTTTTCATGCCAAAGAATTAGAGGGATGTCCAAAACACTGAAATCTTTTACTCCTCCTGTCCTCAGCTTCTCCTCCGGCCATTTCTAAGCACACCAATTTTCTTGATAACACATTTGAAATTCAATTTCCCTCATAGGATTTGATTGTGCCTATAAATCTGAGCCTGGCCTCTGATCAGATCCCCCAAAATGTTCCATCTTCCAAATTCCTCCCAAAATTCCTGCCAAACTCTCAGTTACTGCATCCGTATCCTAACAAAACATCCCCTTGCCACCTGTTTGGGGATTAGAGCACCCAAGAACTACTGACAACTCAAATCAAATATTTTTACATCATTCCCATTGCTACAACTTTAATTTCATATCCAAATATATCAGCTTTAATCTATTTTCCCCAGAGGGACTAACAAAGCTATGAGATTCCTAACCATAAGAGTTTGGGGTTTTTTCAGTAAATAATAAATCCATTTAAATAATGAAGGAGTTTCAAAACAGGGCCTCAGAGCCAGTTACCTGCCCAAGCAACTGGTGCAAGTTTGCTACTCACAAAAAACTCATTAAAGCACAAACAAAATGAAGACCTTTAGCATTATTTTAGACCTGAAAAAAATAGCTTCCAAGGAGACTATACATTCAAATATAAAGTAGGATCAATACAGTAATTTTGCTGATGAATTTCTGCGGTCAAATGTAACAGCAATAAACTCTCACTGAGTCTGAGAGATGGAGGCCTGTGCATGGAGAGCTGCATCTTCAGCAATGGTGAGTTGGAGGGCCCAGCCTCTCCATCAGCAGTCCCTGACATTGATTTTCTTCTCCTTCAAAGTATTTGTTCTCACTCTTAAGGTGATTTTATTTCTAATGGCATATTATTACTAAGAACTGTCCCACTAGAAGGAAATTACTGAAAACCTGAGCTCTGCAAAGGGAGCAGATACAGCCAGGGAGACACGAGTTACCTCAGGAACACCTGTAGCAATCCTGACCTCCCACAAGACAGGAAAATTGAAGATACCAGCATCCTACCTGGGAGAACTTCAGCAACTCAGGTTGAAAAGGGAGGATTAGCTACCCATAGGCCTTTTGTGCAGGATTAAATACCCATAATCCAGTGGAAGGATTAAATAAATGGTAAAACATGGTTAAAATCACGGCAACTGAGTCATCACAGCTGGGCAACCACAAAATTGGCCTCAGATTCAACCACTTTAGCTGAGGTCAGAGGTGCCCAATCCACAGACAGAGAGGGCACCTATTTGGAGCTAATGCCTGTTGTTTCTGTCATGTCTTTTACACCCACGCTTGTCCTTCAACTGTTCACAAAGATGATGAAAAAATTTGCTGCAGAAAATTTGTTTTCTGAAAAAAAAAACCTGAGCCCAAAAATCGCGGAATTTTGAAATTGGAATGTTTTCTAATCCCTTGGTATAAAGTATGTCAAGGAACTTTCTTTGACTAATTAAAGGTGCTCTTCAAGATGGGATTGTGCTTCTTTATCCTGAGCAGAGCAATAGCATCAATAAATAATATTAATTGCAGGGTGGATCCAACTCCAGCTATTTTATTGCTGAGGAACTCAAACAACAAATAAAGCCAGAACATCTATCAGAGAGAAAGCCACACGAGTTCACCGAACCATCCTGTGTGCATTTATCTAAAATAAAAATGGTATGTAAATGTCTATGCAAATTAGGTGTGGCCCTCAAGCTCCTGGAAAGTTGCCAAAAAAGCCTTTGGTGTTGCAAAGTTGAGCATCCTATCTACCATATGGTGGTACCTATTAATCTCAGGAGGGAAAAGATACCAGCTCCTCATACAGATGGAACCCATCACAGTACCTGTAAAAAGTTTGGGGATTTAGAGATAAAAATGAGGCATTTTCAATGCTATGGGAAGCATTTGGAGTTCTAAGCAGAGTTTAATAATTAATATTACAGTTTATCCATTATCTATAGGCAACCTAAAATTCTTCTAGGAGGACTTCTTAACCAATGATGGAAAATTAAAATATTTCTGTAGATATTTCTTTATGAGTGGGTTCATTTAACTGGGACATGTACCCTGGGATAGAATAGGTTCAATGACCTCAGAGAAACACAGAATGGTTTGGGTTGACAGGAACCTTAAAGCTCATGGACACCTTCCACGACCCCAGGGTGCTCCAAGCCCTTTCCAGCCCAGCCTGGGACATTTCCAGGGATCCAGGGGCAGCCACAGCTTCTCCGGACACCCTGTGCCCGGGCCTCACCAACCTCACAGGGAAGGATTTTTTCCTAAATTGAATCTTGAATCTGAACTCACTCTCAGTGTGAGCCGGTTGCCCCTGGTCCTGTCACTACAGCTCCTGGTGAAGAGTTTTCCTTGACTTCCTTGTAGGCTTTCTTCCATACAACTGCAGGACTGAGATCAGATCTCCAGTGTCCCCTGCTGATTGCTCCTTGGTTTTCATTAATAGTGTCAAGTCTCCAAATAAACAAACTGAATTTTTTCTGAGAAAAACCTCCAATTTCTGAAGCATTTATTGGCTTCAGCATCATGGTTTGTGTGATTGGGGTCCCACTGCCCCACACTATGATTGATGAATGTGCCCCCAGCAGCCCCGCAGGACCTGGAAAATCATTGAGAGCTGGTTTTGCACATGGTTGCTGCAAAGTATCTCTACTTTTCTCAGTAGTTTGGGGGCTCTCACTTCTCTCAAACAGAGTTTGGAGAGACGATTTTCGCTTCTGCTCTTGAGCACCCCTGCCAAAGAACATTCCCGTTCTCCCATGCATACCATTAGCACAGTGTACATCTGAAAAATGTATTTATATATCCCAGAATGTGAAGTGATGTGTAATTAGGAGTTTGGATGAGAAATTATTGTGGGGAAACAGGGCTTGGGAGTTGTATCATCTGTCGGGTGCGGCGCTCGCGCGGCTCCACGAGGAAGTTGCACGAACGCCTCACGGCGCTTTCCCTATTTATAAAGCACCAGCAATCCACTCAGCTGCAAGGCCCACTCAGCCAAGCTGTGGGAATATTTCATAATGAAATATTTCATCATTTGCAGGGTTTTGATTCGTTGTCTGTTTACACGTTGCTGGTTAATGGCGGGGTATTTATTCCCATGGTTTCTGCTCCAGCGAACCGCGCTGGAGCGGGTGGGAGTTTCCCTTGCTCTGGGCAGAGCATGGATCTTATGATTTGGCCCAGTGGGAGATGAAGGTGCCCAGAAAGATTGGAGTCCCAGGAAAGGAAAACAGTTAACGTGGCGTCGACAATGTGCCTTGGTTTGATACATTGCCAAACAAGATGTATAGATTTTGTGTAGTGTTGCCTGTAATCAACCTACTGTGGTATAATTAAGGGACTGGTTTAGTTCAGATATAAGAAATGAACTCTCCTTCTCAAATGCAAAATTGGTCAAGGGGTTGGTTGGCTTTTTTATTTTACTCTAGTTTATTTTCTTCCGAGTGAAGAGAACATTTGTAATTTCTGTTCTTTCTGTTGTAAATTGTGCGGCGCCGAAAGTTAAAAAATATCTGGCAAGCACACATGGCATATTGCACTCCCCATGATTAGTACAGGTCCATTGGTAGAATGAAATCAGCTCAAACAATGGGAAAAAATAAATCATTACTGGGTACACGAGATCTGAGATGGAAAAGGCACTAATGGTTGTTAAATGAGCTATATTGCAGAGAAGGATTATATTTTGAATGGTGTTAAAATTGCTTTGGGAGTGAATATTCTGACTAATATTATTATTTGTGTACTTGAACTCTGACGTGATGGGGTTGTACTCCTGTAAAGAGTTCATGAGAACTAGAAATAGATTATCAATGTCTTTTTTTTTTCCTTTTACATTCTGAGCAACAAGATGATAAAGCACAGTTACAGTGTATGAACTGGAGCTTTATCTACTTCTCTCTATGAGCCAATCAAGTCAGAAATGTTCTTGGGGTTTTTTTTCCATAAAAACATGTTTTTGTGTCAATGACAAAGGATTTCATAAAAATGTATTGATCCCCAAATATAAGAGAAATGTGTCTCATATCGAGCTGGGATTTGGGGAGCAAGGAAGGAACTCAGAGAAAGATCAGAGTCATGATGTGATTTACTAAATACTCACAAGAGCAAGCTGGTTGGGTAGTGAGCTAAAATCTTCATTGCAGCTACATGAAGCTGCAGAAGTTGGATTTCGATGATCCTTGTGGATCACTCCCAGCTCAGGAAATTCTGTGTTTTAATTCTGTTTTCTAGTAAATCCTCATGGCCATTGGGTAGGGGACACAATCCCAGCTTCTGGCTCTTGCCATTTGCGCCAAACTCTTCAATCTCCAGGAGCTCCTGACACAAAACTCCATCCAGAAGATGTTGCATGAGATATCACTAACTTCCTCTCCTGTCTCTTCTTCCTGCTGTTATTTGGGGGGGGATTTTTTTTCCATTCTTACCATTCCAGTTGAGAAATTATTTCTAAAATGTGGTGTTTTCTGGGCTACAAATCTCCGTTTTGGTACTGTGCCACAGTTGAAGGCAAGCTGGCAGACCGTCAGATTGTTTTCAGTAAGTTATACCGCATTCAAAGTTAAAATGGGACCATTTATCCATGTTTGTATTTCTGGGATCATGGTTTGTAGAAACAATTCGTTCCAGGAATGGAACTTTTGTTATCGTTTTCAGAGGAGCATTTGGCAGGATAGGCCCCATGAATTAAAAAAAAAAAAAGAAAAGGAAACTTGAAAAAAAGCTGAAGAAACCCTACTGTGCCTTTTAAATTCTCCCATCTCTGAGTTATCAATAACTACAGTGAATGTTCCCCTCAAAATTTGATAAAATAAATCTTTTTCTTTGAGACCTACCTCCTCTTTTAGTACAGCTTCTCTCACACGCAGGTATCAGTGAAGATTGCCTGAAATGTTCATGTGGTTTCAATCTTTTTTGAATATCAATAGTGGGGGGAGGATATAGAATCAGGCTGAGGCTGAGTTAATGTTTGATGGATCCACCCTGAATGAGGGCACCCAGCAGCTCTGAAAGGCTTCAATTGGTGTATTAAGACTGTGGAAAGGATGTAATTTATCTCAGATCACAGGCTGGAAAATCACTCAGAATTCAAACTTGCTAGCAAACAGGGTCCTTTTTACTTGCCTTTCAGCTAAAAGATATTTTGTTGTCCCCCCGCCACCCTTTCCCTGAGTAGAGTGGATGAAGTTTTTTCTCTAATTACTAATACATTTCACACAAAAGAAATAAAAATTCTGGGAAGTAATCTAATCACAAATTCAGATCTCATCTGATAAAAAGGACCACAAGAAGGAGATTTTTTTTTCCAACATTTGTTTGAAATGAAATGTGCTTCAGAAATGACGCAGTTTGTTTTGACGCTTTCAAAGTGGAGCTGCTGGGGGTTTATTTTTGAAGTGAAATTTGAAAAGAAATGGATTCAGAGTAGATTAAAATGTAAAAAAAATTCAAAACTAATCTAAACATTTCACCTTGGTCAGCTATATCAGCTGACTTCAGGTTTTAACAACAAAAAAAATTCTTAGCAATTTTTACTGACCCTTTTTTCCCCTTTTATTCCCCATTGATTCCTATTTAAATTGAATCTTCTCAGGTTTCTGCTAATTTTTTGTAGTCTTACCTTAAACAGACCAAATTAATTATTTTCACAGCTCTATCATGGATTAATGAGCTCACAAATTAATAAACTGCACTAAATCCACAGACTGTCTCTCTTTCTTCTCTTAGCCAAATTTCACAACTTCACCTGTTAATCATCTATATTAAAGGTGCTACATATTTGGTTTCTTTTGGAAGTTTTATCCCCACTTAAAATTTTTTGGAATTTCAATGGTAGAGTGGCCTGATAATCTCAAAACATTCAGTACAAACTTTGAGGTCTGTTAACTTTCTTTTGATGCAATATTTACACCATGAAAATGGCCAATTTTGCCTTGCACTGAAGGCCCTGTCACGTAATTTTGAACATTGATAGAAAAAAGAGATGATTTTACAGAGCAGTTTTGTGTCATTGTTTCTCATCAGTTCTATTTCCCTGCAATTTAATGCAATCAACAAAATTTGAAAAGTTGCTTTCAATATTATGTAGCACCCTGTAATTTTTAACATAAACCTCTGTGGACCCAGGATAATTTCTAATATATCCCACCACTAACCCTTCCAGCTGGTACAGGATCCATTAATTGCTGGTGTGCCACACTTTGTTTTGTGTTTTTTAGCCAATTTTAAATCCATTAAACTCAACTTTCCACTTATTCTGTGGCTCCACATCTTAACATTAACCTCTTCTAGGAAACCCTGTCAAAGGATGTCTGAAAATGTAAGTATAGGATGTCTGCTGCATTGCCTTGTCTCTCCTGGCAGAAATAATAACAATAAAGGATTCCAGTAGAACTGTCAGACCTGAGAATTTCCCTCCCCCCACAAATTAAATTTGTTTTCTCCAATCAGGCAGTGCTTGTCCCAGTGTACCTTCCATTTGATTCCTTAAAATATTAACTAGGACATTCTCCACAGTTTATGCCAGCGATATGTTCTTTCCCCATATGTCCCTGGACCAATTTTAATAATTCCTTTATTAAATTTCACCAGCCTTCAAGGAGCTGAAATTTCTAATAGAGTCTCCAATTTCCCTTCTTACTTCCTTTGGCTCTCTTGGATATATTTTGTCTGATTCTGGTGTTTATCAGTATTTTTAAAAGCCTCTAATCTTCTGATAGCTGATTTTAGTGATCTCTGGACGCTCTCTAATTCCTCATTTTCTATTTCTGAAATCTGGTGTCAGATATATTCAAATGAAGGGGACAAAAATTGTCAGGTAATTTGACTTTTTTTGTTTCTCCTCTTAACTCTTTCTGAGAATGCTCTGGGTCTTTACCAGTGCAACAATTACTGTCAATCTTGATTACATTTAAGATGTTTTGAAATATATTTTTAGTATAAATTTGATTTTGTGTGCCTACACCAGATTTATGGGTTTAGAGTGATGCTCACAAACTTTGCTGGAGTTCAGCTTTTTCCAGCACTTCCACCTTAAACCAGTGCTGCTCTTGAATTAGCTGTGAAAACCAGCCACAGGCTAAAATAAGGCACTGAAAGTTCCCTCCAAAGACTTTTTGTTTGGGGTTTTTTAAGAGTTTATATTAAAAACAAGAAGGCTTTTTTTAGCACATGCTTTATTTGAAAAGAATAATAACAAAAAAAAAATAAGACTTCATAAAGGACTTTTGCAGACTATTAGTCCATAATGTGGACCAGACTCAGAGTGTGTGTGTATCTTTTTAAATAATTAACTGCAATGAGAAATTATTAGAAACAAGAAAATAGCAGAAGTTTTTCTTTGTTTTTTCAAAGATTTACAAGGATGGATTTTTTTAGAGCCCAAGCAGCCTGAAAACACCAGGGCCAGCACCCAAGAATCACCAGACCCATCTCATGCATGGGTTGAACAATGGTGTGAGGACAGTGGCACCTTCAGCTGCTGCATCCTTGGTCCCACAGTGTCCCAAACCCCTCCACAACCCAGGCTTGGACAGAAGTTGTGCATCTGAATTTTACAAAAAAAGGAAATTTCATCCATTGTGGGTGGTGTCCATAACTTTCCTAAGATATGGGGCAACTTTTCCACCTCAGAAATCCACTCTCAGATTTTTGACAATGTATTTATGTAACAGTGACAAAAACTGAGACAGGAACAAAAGAATTAGTGGTTAACAAGTGGAAGAATTCCTGGCCAGGTTGGGTGGGGCTTAGATCAACCTCCAGGGCCAGCTGTCCCTGCCCATGGCAGGGGGTGGGATGAGATGAGCCTTAAGGTCTTTTCCAACAAAAACCACTCTGTGATTCTATGATTTTTCTTTTTTTAATTGCTTTTTTAAAGCACTCCAGAAAATTAAACCCATTCTTTTATCTCCATGTGTTTGTCATGCCTTCCCTGGTGCCACGAGCTGTGAGCAACAAACTTCATGCAACAAAACACCCAAATCTTAGTGAGAGTTTCACAGCAGGCAACTGCATGCTCTGATCCAAAACACAGTTATGTAGCAGATTTAGGGGATCAGACCTCAGGAAAAACTTCATCTCCTGACCCCTTATCTACAGCACTCCAATACTTCGTGCAGCTCCTGAGAAAGAGAGCTCAAACCTCCAGCCCTGATGTCTCCATGAAAAAATCTGAGTGCTGGGACTGGCCCCCTCAAACCTCCTTCCGGAGCTTTCCACATCAAATAAAGCACATTTATTAGGTGAGGGAGCTTGTTTAACAATCAGGTTACATTTGCTGGCAGTCACCTGGGAAACATAGGTTGCAGCCCTTGATGCAATAAATCATTATCAGGATTTTGCACACATTGGAACACATGGGATGCTTTGCCCCACGCCGTGTTTTATACTGAAAGACCTGAGCAGTTTGCATCTGGATCTAAATTGCTGTAGGGGTTTTTTTGGAATATTTGTAACTGCTGTTTCAAAGCATCTCTGACACGCAGCTCTCCCGTGAGCTTCTTGGGCAGCATCGAGATTTGCTTCCAAGCAGTTTAAAGGGTATGGTTTTATGAATGAAGACAAATGATATTAAGATAGAAAGAAGACACAGATATAAGGATTTAGGCACTGAAACCTGGAGGTGGTGCCACGGTGCTTCAATCATTCAAACCCGAACATCACAGATTAGGTAAAACCAGATTTATATTAAAACCACTTATTCATTTAATTCAGGCTTCAATGCAAATTTCTCAAAATCACCTGAAAAACCCTCAAATCTCAATAAATGTTGGTAATTTGAAAATGTTAGGAAAATACTAAATGTATTCTTGAAAACACAGAGTAGGCTTGGTTGTCACGAGCTGGGTGATTTTGGCTGAATAGCCTTTCATGTCACAGGTAGTTCAATTCAAAATAAAGGTTTCCACTAAAGGTGATAAAGAATAAGGGCTTTAATAAAGAATGATAAAGACTGACGGAAAAGTTTGTATTCATTACATTTTGAAGTTAGTTTACAGCACTTGGTTTCTTCTTTTACCTGGGCAACCAGGAATTATAGCCATAAGGACAGACTGTGTACTTTGTAAAATATGCTGAATTCTACCATTTTTTTGACACCTACTCCAAGTTTAGCCACAGCAGGTCTCTGTTTTAAGAAGAAATGCATCACACAACAGTGTTTTCAGAGAAATTTCAATAAAAGCTGTGCTCTTTAAAAAGTGACCCATCAGGGTCCGTGGAGGTCACAGGCATCTGCCAACTCACCCACCTAAATGATATAAATTTACACATTGGAAAGTCCAAACAGTTGAAAGCAAATCTGTTGTTGCTGCAACACCGGGATCTGTTGTTAATAGGTACGACAAAGCAGTAATAGCATCCCGGCATTTTTTTGTATTTCCACTTCAAACAGCAAATCCGCCTGAATTTACCTAATACTTCAATAATCCAATTATAACACTTTACCAGCAGAAATCATCGGTGCATAAGCCTGGGAGTCAGTTAAATGAGGGCTTGTGTGGAGCTGCTCACCCAGGATGCACCGCAAGCTCCGGCGAGCGCGATCCACCGGGATCGCCAGGCTCGGCTTCCGCGAGGAGAGAGCAGAAATCCTCACTTCAAACACAGCACTGCCAAGATGGTGGCAGATCCATGCTAACCAGGGCAGTCAGGATGGGGCAACACACCAAGGAACGTGGGAAAGATCCCAGCCTTCAAATCAAACCAGAACTCAACCGGATTCTCAGCCTATGCCTTGGCAGAAATGGCGCATTTTGGTGTAACCGCCAGAAACCATTGATTTATCGATGAAAACCCATTTTTACAAAATACTGTGTGCCCTAAACACAAATTGCTGATATTTTTCAATTCTGGAGGATTTAGTGCCCATAAGTGTCGTTTCATTTCTCTTTTCACAGCCATATCACTTCCTTTCACTCCCTTACCCCATAAATCTGCGCCCAGCGATGGCGGCTCTTGCAGATCAGCCTAACACCCTTTTCCCCCCTGAATGCAGTATTTATTTAATGGATCAAGGGAACTATCCTTCAAACAGAATGAGATATTCTATTCACAGCTAGAACGTTAATATGTCAGTAAAGTTACTTGCCTTCAAAGTGGGAGAAAATAAATCTCGAAGGCTTGGATTCGTACAGGGCTGTTAATGAGCGATGATGGTGTGATTTTTCAAGGATTACGTGATCAAGTCAATTCCTTAAATTTAGACAAGAGTTGCAGTCCATATTTTAGTAATTTCAGCAGAAACACCATATGCTGCCCAGGGAAGTTGTTGGTGCCTCCTCCCTGGAAGTGTTTGAGGCATGGAACAACCTGGTCTAGTAGAAGGTGTCCCTGTCCATGGCAGGGGTGGAATGAGATGAGCTTTCATCTCATTCCAACCCAAAACATTTCTGATTCTATAAGATTGTGATTAAAAAATAACTTTCTGTGTGTCAAAATACACCCTGCTACTCAAGAAAGTCTTACAAATGTGTGATGACTAGAAAAGCCTTGTGTCAGAGTTAGCCCTAAAAAGTAAAATTAACCACAGACTAAATATTACCCATGGAATAAATACCCCTCTACTTCCACAAACTGGTGCCTCTATTCAGATCTGAATTTTCAAGTCAATAATTGAGCTCATTTTTTTTTTTTTATTTTTGAGAAATATATGGTTAAATATCAACTGCAATTAATAGTGTTTTGAAAGATAGATTATTACTGTAATTTCTGCTGACATTTTATGTGCAGTATGGGTTTTTTTACTAATTAAATACCATGAACTGTTTTCTGACGGTTAATACATTTCACAAAATTTCCAGTTTATAAATAAGTCAAATTCAGGATATTTATTTGTAGTTACGTGGCAATGTAAACCAGAGATGGGATAAAAGAGGTAAAGTGGACAAAAAGAAACATAGATTTTATCTACTCCGTGTTTGGCAGTTGGCTGTGGAAAATATAATCCAGTCATAAATCTATGAACCAGCCCTGAATTTCTATTGCATTACTTTTAAAATAATTGCAGCATTTTCATATCCCCTAAAATGTGCCATAAATCCATAAAAATTTTCCATATGTTATATATCTAGGAATGAATTAATTACTTTTCACTGTACTGTAAAATACAGATCAAGAAACTCTACCCACAAAGTTAAAAATGCCTTTAATAGATGCTTTTCCATATGCATAATAAGGAATTATTGCACCGATTATCTGAAAACTAAATTCATATGACAAACAGTTAAAAGAAGGAATTTAAAGTGATGCTTCTCTCTCTCCAAGAGCCTTTTTGGGTGCTAATATTTGGGAGCAGATGGAGTACAAGTTACCTGTGCTGACAAACCTGGCTCAGGTTACACTTGCTGAAAAGCCCTAATCTAGTGGTACTCATCTTCCAACAACAGAACTTTGATTAAGTTCTTAAATGCAACTAAAGTACAATGTAAAAAATATTTTTCTCATTTTCTAGGACAACAGCTTGAGGAGCCTCACCTAAAAGGTTCATAAACCCTTTTGCAGTGTCAGTAAAGGAAACACCTCTGACAGAGAGGAAAAGAAAGGAAAAGCAAAAATTACTAGGGAACACATTTAGCTTCTCGTAGAAGCTAATGTAGAATTCTTGTAATTCTTGTAGAATTACTGAGGTTGGAGAAGACCTCCAAAATCATCCAGTCCAACCTTAGACCAGATAATGCCACATCTACTTGGTTTTTTTGAACACTTCCAGGGGTGGTGACTCCACCATTCCCTGCGTAACCTGTAGCACAGACTTTCTCAAACTCATTCATTCTTTAAATGTTAAGATATTGGATATCCCTGTCCAGTAGAGTTTCAAATTATGAAGAAATAAATAAAAAGTTTTAAAAAGCAAACATAAAACTGGAGCGTGTCTTGCAAGACATTTAGAACAAAACCAAACCTGCATATTCTGTGTATCCTGTCTTTTTAAGCACATATTCCCCTAGTGCCCCTTCCCTTGCCACTGAACACTTTTGCTGCACAAATTTTCTTTAAAAGAGACCAAGGGGTGTGTGAGAAACTGCAGCTCTGAATGAGCCTGGATTTTATCAGCTCATTGTGCCAAGGTCGGAGCCTTCCAAGAGCAGGCAAGCTCAGGGATGCAAGTCTAGGTGATCACTCACCCTCAAAGGGCACAAAAATGCTGAGGAAAGGACAGCAGAGCAGCTAAAAGCCCTAAAGTTTAGACACTGAATATCTGGAGGACAGCTGGAAAAGATTTAAGGAGTGTTTCACTCTCTCTCCAAGCAAGGGGTGCCAGCAGAAAACAAACGTAACTCTTTCTCTCTATATATTTTTCGTGACAAAAGCTGATTCTCAACTTGTGGATGTTTTTAATATTTAGACAGAAAAACCAAACTCTGAAAGGATATTCAAGAAGTGTTATGAAAAAGGAAGATTGATACCTCAAAAAACAGAAGGGACAAAGTGAAATCACAAAGGAGTGGGACTGATCCAAGACTAAGAGCCAGCCCCCTTCCCAGTCCTGAGGTTCCCACTAAATCTTGGATGTTGATGAAACTATGGTTGTGTCTTGAGACAAACATTCCTAATTAATCCCTGCAAAGGGATGAACTTTTGCCAAGGAAGCACCAAGGACAGGGTGAAATGTGGAGGGTGAATATCCCTATGGTGTTGGCGGGATTTTGGGGAAAGAAAGGTCTGAGGTGAAAATGCTGCATTACAAAAAGGGCAAGATCTAGAGCAAACAGGAACCTGTCTGCTGTGACAAAAAAACTCATGTAAAGGAAAACACCAACATCCAAAAGGACGTACAAGCTTTTAAGAGATTTTAACAAGGGATTTTAACAAGGGATTTTAACCAGGCATGAAGAGCTCACAGTGTGAAAAAATGGGAGAAGCAGCCTTCAAGAAATTATTTCAAAGAGCCAATGAACAGTTCAAGAGCAAGAAACAAAACACTGATGCGTGATATTTGTTAATTCTGTGCCAAGTACCTCCATCCATTAATATACAGGACCAAACCAGAGAGTTTGGGCCACCAAAAGCTGCCAGAATTCTTATGTGCTTAGGATTGCACAAAGAAAGACTTGGGCAGAGCCAGTGTTAAAACCTTGAGACCTTCAGCCACAACTTTGGCGAGCATCCAGCCTCTTGTAAGTTGTACCACAGCTTTACCCCAGGTTTATATCTTAAACTGGGATTTTAGAAGCTGCTGACGGCACATGCACACCGACATCTCAAACTCCTTGTACACAGAGCCAAATCTCAGAGCAGAAAGCACATTTGTGGGGTCAAAAACACAAGCACCTGGGTGAGAACATCCAGAAGCTCCACAAACACCTTTACCCTGATGTAGTTTCATCTCTGCTAATGCTTTCACTGTGACAGAAACTCATGCAAGGTGCTCTGTGAGCAGATCCTGACATCACTGTGTAAATCCTTGATTTTTCTCTTTCTTGAGCCCATTTTCTTTAATGGTTTGTTTGAACAGTGCCAAGCACAGCTGAGTTCTCCTGGGTTGGGACCTTTAGGAATTTTTTCAGCACAAAGAAACACAAACAAGTAGCTAATAGCAATTTGTCACACCTAAAATCCATCCAGCCATCGCTCTGTGGTGCAGCCCTGCCTTTTATGTGGTTTGTTAAATGTCTTGCACAGTGTGTGGCTGTTGCATAAGTAATAAATAATAATAACTAATATTTTTAATGCTTATAACAGTGACTAAACCACAAACATGCTGACTAATACTGTCTCACTGGCTTACCTCCACTGTCTGCAATCTAAATGCATTCATCTTGGCTCTTTTTGAACCTGCTCTTTCTCATCTGAAAGGAGGCAGGGCCAAGTTAGATATGAGGAAAAATTCTTCCCTGTAAAGGTGCTGAGGCCCTGGCAAAGGTTGTCCAGAGCAGCTGTGGCTGTCCCTGGACCCCTGGAAATGTCCAAGGCCAGGCTGGGGCTCAGAGCAGCCTGGGATAGTGGAAGATGTCCCTGCCCAAGGCAGGGGGTGGGACTGGATGAGCTTTGAATGCCTTTCCAAATCAAATAATTCTGGAATTTTATGACTCTGTGATAATTCTTACAGAAGTTACCAACCCAAGTGTAACACAGGAGAGACACTCCTACAGTGAATAGAAATGAAATATTAGAATACTATAATTATAAAGGAAATATTGTATTAATGGACATGCATAGTTTACAACAGGACAGTGTTTCCCAACCAGCCAAGCCTTTGTACATGTGCTACCTCCATCTTCTCATTCCAAAGATGTTTTGTTTACTCAAGGAATCAAATGCATGTTTCACCTTAGAGAGGGAAGAGCAGGATTGGGCATGTAGGGTGATGCTTGTATTTAACGTGCTTGTGCTTTTATCCAATCCTATTTCATGCACCTCCTGTTTCTCAAGGAGCTGAGGGAGCTGCTCCTCCCTTCTTGTGCCTCCTGGGGCTGCCCTGCTGGAGGGTGAATCTGATGGGGTTCTGGATATGGACTCTGAGTCTCGGGTTTTGTGTTGCTGAAATGGCCCCTGAGGTATTAAAGAGTCTTTTTTCCCAGCCCTGCAACCGAAGAAGAAGTTGAGATTCCTCTGTTCTGGCTCTCCAGGTTGTTTATTTTCTCTTATCTCTTACATTCTTTCTCTGACCTGCTGAGGTCTGTCCAGCCGGTCAGTTCATGGCACACTGACCACCCTCAGGGTTGTGTTGGCTTTTTACACTAAGAACTACACATACTTTATTTACAATAATTTTCCAATACCTATCGCCTATGTTAGACAGTCTGTCTCTACCCTAAACCAATCTAGAAGTGTCACCATCTCAGCAGAAGATGGAGGACAAGAAGAAGGACAGAACAAAAAAAAAGCCCAGATTCCTCCGTCTTGCCTCTTGAATCCCCATTCTAAACCCCCAAAATTCTACTTTTTCATCCTGTGACAAATTCACTATCATTCTACTCAAACCCTTGTGGCTTGTAACTCCTCACACAAAGTTGGTAATTGTCCATGGGTTAAAATCCAAGGCACAGGTGTCTGTGACTCTGTGCCAAGGTCTCTGAGCCCCCTGCCAGGGTCTCAAGCCATCCAGGGCAGTCAGAGGGATGTCCTGGGTTCCGACATCTGAGAGCACTGAAAGCAAAGGGAATTGAGGCACGACCGCGAATCATTTATATCAGTACAAGCATGAGGAAAAGTCCTCATTGGCCAACAGCTCTGGCAATCAGGAAAGAGCAGGTGGGATGGAGGGACTCACCTTTGACTCCTGAGCCATGGACAGGTCCTGAAGGATCTGTCCAGCAGCTCTGAGTCCGCGTAGCACAGCGCTGATGTTCGCGAGGCGGGAAGGACAAGCCGTGATGAGATCTGACACCTCTCTTTATCGCGGGTGGAACCAGGCCCCCGATCCTCAATCCTAATGCTTTGGGACATTTAAAATCCACATGTGAGGCTTGGCTCTCTCCCTGCTGTTTACAGTGATAAAGTGACACTCTGATTCAGTCTATCTCATCAAATTCATGATTTCAGAAGTTCCTCTAAACATGTCTGCACCATCGCGCTAACTTTTCAATAGCTCCGTGTCAATACATGCCAGTTGCTTAGGGTTATTTTTTTTTCCTCTTGGAAAGAAGGTCAAAACAGCAATGCAAATATATTAGGGGGAAAAAAATGCATTCAAGTAACATTACTTGTTTCTGGAGTCAAGATGCCAGTCCATCTTTAAATCATGCAGTTGAGTATTCAATTCACAAATACAATGAGGGTACTTTTAAATTTTAACTGTCATATTCCGTTATGTGGCCTGATGTTAAGTTGCATTATGCTAGCAGTGAATGGGATAGGACAGAACATAATTCACTGCATTATAAACAGCATAACATAACTTGACAACTGGAATTTAAAAGGAGGAAATTCTTTAACCGTAGGATCATATTGTATATTCCTATACATTTATAAACCCAGCAGCAAAAGAGCCAAAGCAGAAAAGCTGAGCGTGTACCTATTGCCAAGAAACAAATGTTGTCTCATTTGTGGGGCATAAGTAAATAATTTGGGGGAGTTTTCTCTACATTTTAATTTCCCGACTGCACAGCTGCCACCTCCCTTTCCATGCTGCTTAGGGAGGTTGGTGGTGGCATCATCTGAAAACTTTCATACCTAAGCCACAGAGCAGCATCCACTTTGACTGAGGCTGTTTTGTTTGCTCTCCTGGGCTAAAATAAAGAATGAAGTAACACATTTCTTCAACATGAATATGCTAACAGCCATAAATCTGCTCCCTAGCATTACTGTAGAACAAACCATAGTAAATGTTTAAAAATGTGCTCCTAAAATAAGCCCTGACTGAGCTTTGATGTCACTTTATTTAATTCACATTGGCATTGCATACACAGCTCAGTTTACCAGAGAGGATTCATTCTTTACTGAAGCATAATTACATTATCAGATATTCAGTAGAGGCCATAAACCACAAAATGGAAATTAGACTGTCAATGGCCATTTTATACTACAAGGATTATTGTATTTTAACGTTTGTGTTGTCAACCACTGTGCTGGCAATCTAGCATGTGGACCCCAATTTTCAACATCACTCTAACCTGAATAAAATTTAAATATATGAACACCAAATTGAACAATCAATAACAATCTTTTAAGCTATATAAGCTTCTGACTGGCAGCAAACTAAGCAACAGCACAGAGGCAAATCAATCAGGAAGCTCTGTTTTCCTTCCTAGTCCTATGCATTTGAGGCTGAGGGAAACTTCTTTTGGGGCATTGTTTCCCAATCTCCAATATTAAAAATAAATAAATAAATAAATAAAAAAGTAAGTTCCAGCTTTCTCTCTCTTGCCCACTCAGATTTGTAAATGGAATTTATTGCACGCAGTGTCCTCTTATAGATTAAATTAATGTTATTGTAAAGAGGTTTAATGCTCAAAGATATTTATGACTCACGCTGAGAAAGAAGCTGTACTCAGTTATGATGATTAATATAATTTTCCCAAGTTCTCACAGATGAAATTGCTCCATGTGCATATTTTTGAGTACAAAACAGATAACCATAACTCTAAGGAAAGGCAGCCACGGTTGCGTTATTGATGCATCATTTGGAATTAGCGAGTTGCTTGTGGAGCACATGAAATGTTTTCGCTGGATTAAGTTTCTGCTTGATGGGCAGTGGGAGAAGCAACACTCACACCACCCCAACCTGTGTTTGTGGTTTTGATCTTGGCATGACAAAAGTTAGAGCTTATAAAGAGTTTGTTTGTACCCTCAACCACTAATAAGACAGGCTGTGATTTAAAACTTACATCCTCTGTCCAGGATGAAAACTAAATGAGATAGGATTTGACAACTTACAGCAAGGAACTGAAGATTTACCAACTCCTCCGGCACACAGGTCAGAGAATGGTTCAGTCTCAGCATTGCTGCAGTCAAAGCCTGGAAATGGATCCCACATGTCTGGTCAGAAGAGCTCTGCAGCAGCTCTGCAAGGTCAGGGGAGATTAAAGTGAACATTTCCCAACACAAGAAAGGTGTTGACCTGTTGGAGCAAGACCAGAGGAGTCCATGGAGAAGCTCTGAGGGTGGAGCCCCTCTGGAGCCAGGCTGGGAGAGCTGGGAATGTTCCCCTGGAGCAAGGAAGGCTCCAGGCAGAGCTCAGAGCCCCTGGCAGGGCCTGAAGGGGCTCCAGGAGAGCTGCAGAGGGACTGGGGACAAGGGATGGAGGGACAGGAGCCAGGGAATGGCTCCCAGTGCCAGAGGGCAGGGATGGATGGGACATTGGGAATTGGGAATTCCCAGAGCAGCTGTGGCTGCCCCTGGATCCCTGGAATGTCCCAGGCCAGGCTGGACTTTGGGGCTTGGAGCAGCCTGGGATAATGGAAGATGCCCCTGCCCGTGGCAGGGGTGGGACTGGATGAGCTTTAATGTCCCTTTCCATCCCAAACCAGTCTGGAATTCTATGGATTCTCATTCCTTACCCTTTGGAGGGCCAGCCCTCACTAACAGCAAACATTACAAATGTTCATTTAACAACCTCCCTGTTCTGGACTAAACTTTGCTATAATTAGATTGAAGGGCTGTGACTGTTACACACTCCAGTTCCAAACTGTGAAATTTCTTTTCACATTTTAGCTAATCTATTTGCTGTCCTGTGAGAACAGCAAACTTCAGTCTGTGTAAAAAAGGGGGAAATTCTTCATATTTAATAGACCACAATAATTGAAGGCAATAATTTCTTGAAATAGAAAAAAGTTGATTTCTAGTATTTCCCCTTCTTCTTGCATTTCTTTACATTATGCTTAAGGAGCTGCTCAGGTCGCTAAACTGGATAAATCAATGTTAAATGTAATCTGAGTTGAAACAATTTTATAATTTATATTTGATGATATCATAAATGTTATAGATGTTAGGGACTCGATACCTTTTCTGCTCAAATCACACATCCCAACCTGAGTGAAAGAGGACAGAATTTGGTCTGAAAGTGCAGTGAACAATGCACAGCCACAAATGGACTCATAAAATCAATGTCAGACAATGATGGGACTGATGTATATTTCAAAAAGGCGTTAAAAAGTGCCAGAAAAATTTTCTCCAAACTTTTCACACACTTTCGTTAAATCTCCTGCCTAATTTTTTTTCCTTTTAAGTAACATTTAATATTATAACCATTTTTAAAATAAATGTTTCTTCAAGGAAATACAGATATATTTCTCTCTCACTTCATCACATCATTGGCCTCATTTTCAATTTCCAGAGCCCTTTTGCAAACCACACACTCCAAGTTAATTGGTTTAATCTGGTTGTGGGGATTAGCTATTTTTACCTACAGTTACATAGGAAACAATTATACATGAAATATTGATTGTTCATTATTGTGGGGGATATCTCTCTTAATGTATTTTGTAAGAGTTCAGGCTCCTGGAATGTGGAAACTCTGGAGAGGTCTAGGGAATTTTAACTATCTTTTAAAGTTGTAAATGTTGTTTTGTATTGCTCGACATCTGAAGTCAAGATGAAGGTGATATATATATTAAAAAAAAGGCATAAAAATGCATTTAAATAAAACAGCAGTGTCACTGAACTCATAAATATATGTTATAATCCTTACAGATATTCCTTTTATTTTCTAGGCAGTTAGAATGAGTGTTTCAGTGTTTACAAAGGCATTCTCACAACTGGCTTGTCTGGGAGCTGGTGTGTATTTGGGGTGCTCGTGCTTGTTTTTTATTTTAAATGAAAGAGTCAAATAATTTGTGGCACAAATTCAAATAACAATAAAAAAAATATACAATGATATCAAGTAATACAAATACCAGATTTAAGATTTGCTACAATCACAGCTTCAGAAATCAAAAAATTCTCAACTCCCAAATGGATTCAGTCCAAGGACTGAATATTAAAGCATAGAATTGCAAACCAGGTGGATTTTAGCTCTTAGAAAGCAAGAAAAGGTTTGTTATAAAGTGCATTATTTGTAGCCAGTTTAAGCACTCAAATTCCTTCCTCCATAACAGAGATTCACAAAATTTGCAAAGCCAATGTACTATAATAATGATTTTTACAGGAGAACATTATGAAATGGTCAAAGTTCTCCATGGAGAGCAGACCCATGTGAATCCATCCAGCCTAAAAAATAAACAGTTCTGCTTTCCAACCCCTGCCACCTTAGGTCCTAAATCCCCTTTAATCATAAACCCCCAGTCTCTCATGCTGGGAACAATGCACAATTGTCAAAAGGCAAAAAAAAATAAATTTTTAAGAGTCCTTTTTAAAACAGGTTGAATTTCTCCAAAAGGACACTGAAAAATTTGAACACTGCATTTTCTTCCATAGCCTTGCATAACCTGGTTACGAAAGAAATCCATGCAAATATCAAATTATCAGGGGTCTATACACTGCATCCAACATTTTTCTCAAGAATTACTATAGAAGATGCTAATCCAAACAAAAATTCCCAGAAACCTTTCTTCACTCAACAATTTATTCCAGTTTCCATCCTCCTCCCTCTTTATGATAACTCTTGTCAGCTATCATTATAAGTGAACAACACAAAGGCTTAAAGACATACCCTCTGGTAAAAAATGAAAAAATTAAAAAAAAAACCCACAGCTTTCAAGTGTGAACTGGATTAATCACACATAATAATTATACAAAGTGAAAACACTTATTATAAGATCACATAAACACCGTTAAACCAACAGTGGCAGTAACCTTTAGGAAGGAAAAATAAAGCCACCAAAAATAATACAAATCAAAGTTTCTGTTGGGAAGACTTTGCTGGCTGAGGCTTCTCTGAAAGCCTTAATGAAATAAATGTGCAGCATTTCAAAGCAAATGACAGTCACAGCTGATTTACATGTTCCATACATCTTCAAAATGAAGCATAAAAACCAGAGACAAAACAGGGGTGGGGAAAATCCGTGGTTCCCAATCTCCCATCCCTCAGCACTCCTCCACAACGCACAAACCTCCTTTTCTAAGCTTGTTTTCTAGAGCATCAATGTAATTATCCAACAATTCCTGCTCTCCATATTAGCAATTCTTTGTTGAGCTTCAAGCAGTTCTAAACCAACGCTTTAAAAGACTTTTCTTAATTTTTTTTTCCTTATTGCATTAGCTGTGGCTTCAAACACATCAGCCTTTTCCTTCCAACTGCTTTGTTTCCTCTTAAGAAACTCCACTCTGTTGAAAGTTTCGTTTTGATCTCGCATTATCACTCATTTTTATAATTCCCACTAAGTATCTGAGGAACAGTTTCCAACAAATTCTTCATGGACAACCAAAATTTTTTTTGAAGCACAGGCAAACATTTGCGAATTCTGGTACCAAGGAGAGGATTTGCTGCTTGAAGTCACTGGGTGAGAAGAAGATTGTGAAGCACTTCCACAGGGGCAGAAAATAACCCATGGATTTGGGTTCAAATATCCCACGGGTCTGAGGATAATTCAGGCCACAAACCTGTTACAGCTTTCCCATTCCAAGTCAATCAATAATAGATATTTTCTAATGGGAGGAATCACAATCTGGTTGACAGGGTGTGATCACTCAAAGGTTGGACTTGATGATCTCAGAGTTCTTTTCCAAACCAAATGATCCTGTGATTCTGCAAGGATCGAGGTCAGGCAAAGGGGGAAAGTGGGAGAGAAATACATGAGGTATAGAAAGTTAAAGAAGATGAAATGTAAGAAATTTTACTCTAAAGGCAGGCAAAAGATGGGACATCTAGCAATTTTTCAATCTCTACATGCATTCATGTGCAAGCACATAAGATTATCAAGTGTTCTTGGGAAGACAGACTTAGGGCGTGGCAATGGGTGTATGAAACTACTGAGAGCACAGAGAATACGTATTTATTAAATAAAAGCAAAATAATTAGGGATAGCGGGAAATTCTGCAGGTCATGATCAGAACTGGTTTTAGACAATATTCTCAGTATCACAGAGCAGAGAGAGGGCTTGAAACTGGTCTGCCCAACATCACAACAAGAGTTGGAATTGATGTTGGTGAAACGACGGGTCTGAGCTGCTGACAGAGCCTCTGATGATAAAGGTAGTAAAAAAAATCAAAGAAATTCTCAGAGAAACCTTCACTCTGAAAAAAAATCAGAAATAAAAGCACACCTGGCCTTGCCAAATGTCTGTACAAACGTAGCACTAAAATGAAGTGGGTTTAGCCTTCATATTAATTAATAGCACGTAACAGCTACTACAAGAAAAATAACTGCAAATGTAAGAAAGGAACAGCTTGTTCACGGATTTTTCTTCCTCTCCTCTTCCAAACAAGTGACATTTTGCTATGTGCCTATTGTCCAAGAAATTGTTTGGGATCATTAAATATATAAGGGGCTCAGATATCTATATTTTACCTTTCTGTCAAATATTTACATGTCATACCCAGGACCTCACCAAGGAGTTGTTGTGATTAGTTGCCAAGAAGCATCAAGAATCAAATAGGATTGTTAGTGTTTAAGGGTTTTCCTGTTTATTTCTACAAACACACAGGATAAACACTGTCAGGCCAAAGTAAACTATAGAGTACACATTTTTTTTCCAAAACTAATACCCTATAAAAGCCCAGGATGGTTGAAAACCACATTGCAACCAATTCATTCTGATGACTTGTACCATGCATGAAGGCTCAAGGATACTTCATAACCCAGAGACCCTGTTAATTAATTAAAGCTATAATTAAAAAGCCACCCTTGGTTTAGACCTAATGGTCGATGAAGTTCCTCCTGAACACACCAAAAACGGGGTAAACATTTGGAACTGATCAAAGTAAGCTAAATAGATATGGGATATAGTTTTATGAAACAAAAACCTCAAATTCAGCTTAGATTGAAAGGAAAAAAACAACAACCCAGCACCACATATGTACAATATTATAAAGTCTGAGCCACCATGCCAGGGACTGAATTTTGAGTGACACTCAAAAGATTTTTGTCAAAGAATCCATTTGTTTCAGTCATTGGAGAACTATTTAGTCACTTAACTCTCCCTGCCGAATTTCCTTCAGATGCCAATTGACAGAGAAAATTCATTCCAACTCAAGATAAATCCCGACTTCCACTGCCAAGGGTTTTCCTGCCACAGACAATTATTAGTCTAGAGGGGACTTTCTTCTTTCTTCTTGAAATTTAGCTCCTTCTAAGAAGCCCAGGTTCAGTGAAGTACTTCATTAAACTGACAAACTGCTAAGTCTACCTTCGTGCTTTGTTCCTTCTGAAGCAAAGTTAAACATTAAATGGAGGAAACATTCATAAATAAAGATCAGTAAAGAGTTTGTTCTCCAATTCAGTAGCAAAACAGGGTGAAAAAAATACAATTTAGGCCAAAAAAGCTCTTTTTTTTTTTTTTTTTTAATATTCAAAACTAAAGCATTTATTTTTAAATGTAACAAGAACAGTTATATCTCCTGTCTCCCTGTTTGTTTTCTAGTATTAATTACAGCACATTTTTACCCATGAAAGTATTGAATTCATCCATATTTTCCCCCTCTGCTCTGTCCTGATGTGTTTTAAGTGGCCAATTTATTATGAAGGATCAGAAAATTTCCTGTGAAATCAACAATAAAAAGGGCAGAACAGAATGAGAAATTTCATCATTTAAAAAACTTAAAATCAAATGGCAGAAAAAGCATAACTGATCAAAATTGCTCAGAATTAGGCCCAAATGACACAGAATTTGCTTTGCTGGGAAGTTTTCAGAAAATAACCATATTCTTGAAAAATAAGTAATAAAAATACAATATTGAAAAGGAGAAATATTATAGAAGCCTATAAAAGACAGGTAGAAGCTTTGTTTGGTTAAATATATTATTTAATATACCTTTCAGTGAGACTAACTGAAGTGTAATTTAAAATACAAAATTACAGCTAAAATCTTTGTGGCATCAAAAAATTGTAAGAAATTTGAAAACAGTTTTTTGCTACTTAGAAAGTTATGTAGAGCAAGACATGGCATGACAACATATATTTAAATGAACCTTAGAAGGTTCATAAAATGCATTTATTTCCAGTATGGTTATGGCACAAATAAAGACTTCAGCATTTGTCACCTGTGCTTTGCATTTGAATTATTACATTTCAGAAAAAAAAAAAATATTGCATTTACTGCATTTTGTGTTGATCTAAAAAACTATTCATCCTGTCATAAGAAAAGATCTAGAAGAAAAATTAGGGATTTTTTTGCCTCAATGGCATCACAGCATAATTATGTCTTACGAAGGACAATGTGGGTTTTACTCATTAATTTGCCAATTTGTTAATAGCATGGAAAAAAAAATTCTCTCAAATCCAAATTCTGCAGGTTGGGAAAATTCTGTTGGCTTGGGAAGGGTTGCTCCAAAAAGCAAGAGCAATAATTGTTTTAGATGTTGCCAGAAGATTTCTTTGCAGGCCACAGTGAGAGGCTGTGTCAGCCATGGAAAATCTCATTTTAGTGTTGGTGATCTCCACGTCCACCCCAAGGGACCCAAAGTGAGTCAGTGTCACCACGAGATCCACACATCCTATTCCCAAACCCCATCCAAGGAGGGCCCATTCTGTGCCCTGCACTGCTCCAGAATTGTCATTAACAGAGAAATTAATCTTTCCACATTTTTCTCATAGTAGAGGGAAAATTGATTAGAAATCTGAGGGGGAAAAACCCCGTGGACAAGCAAGGCTTCAAGCAAAAATAGGGTTCAGTCCTAAATCCCTCATGGGCCTGGAAATCCCACTGCACTTTTCCCATCTTGGTGCTTAATAATTAGTCATTAACTCCTGTCCTGCAATGAAGAGAACACACTCATCTCCCCCCCACTTGACAAGATTGGGCTCGTGTTGATTATTTTAACAGGCTAATTTAATTCAGGTTTCTGTAGTTTCTCCAGGAATTTGCCAAGCAGAAATTTATCAGATTCCATATAAATCTATGTCAGGGGGAACTTTAATGGAAATGGCCACATTAAGAATTCAGGATTGGGCCCTTAATAGCTGCTATAATTTATCATCTTTTTAATATGGAGAAATCAGCAAAATGAAATATTCTAAAGACGTAAAAGTAATAACCCAATCATTTAATATGAAAGAATAACTAGACAATACTGCCCTGAAGAACTATAGATAGCCTGACAGAAAGGCACTGAATATGAAAGACAGAAAAGCATTGGCAATAATTCCAAGGAAATACTGTATTCCTGAAAAAAATACCAGTGAAAAGAAAACAAAACCAACTCGTTCTTCTACATCCTACTCCTTTTTTTGGAAGCCTTCAAACACAGCTCTGGGGGCATTTTGAGGACAGAAATTGTTATCCTGACTCAGAATGTAGGAGAGAAAAGGAAGATCCTGGCCAAAAGGAGATTAATTCCTTGGGAAAATTTGCAATTTTGATAGGTTCTGAGCAAGAAAAATGCATAAATTTGCAGTAGGTAACCATTAGCTGCGTTTTCATCTGTAGTCATTATAACTCCATAAAAACATGTTTTGAAGGTTAGATAACCTAAATAATAACTGGGAATGAAAGCAGAAATGTATGAAAATGAGAGGCTGTCACTTCAGTCATAATATTAAAACTAAACACAAACTCTAATAAAAAGGAAAACCGCCTGGTTTACACTCGGCAAATTTACATTTTGGTTTACATTTACCCACTGTGCTGCTTCCAACGAGAGATGTCAAATCCCTCTGAAAAGGAGATGAGTATTTACAGCCTGCTCCCATCTCCGGGGAAACTGAGGCAGGGAATTTTGCCTCCACTGGTCACTGAGGCAGAACTGAGCTGGAAGGAGAGTCCAGGATGATGGATGCTGGGATGGGTGTTGGACACAGGAACGTCCTGCAGGGGTGGTACATCCTGAATATCAGCTGGTCACTCCATCTTTGGGATTTAAGCTCAGATTTTATTTCCTTTTATTGATGATTCCCAAGGGAAAAAGCGAGAGCTGAGCTTCAAAGGTGGCTTGTCCCTGTGAATTTGGACCAGTCATGATGTTCTTGAAGCTTCTCTGTGACATAAAGACAAAAATCCCTGCCCAGCTGCTGTCAGACTGTCAGAAACTTCCAG
>WBNP01001038.1:391114-407694 GCA_013401095.1 Passerina amoena | reverse complement strand
TTTTTCTCAGCTGTCAATTATTGATATGGACATAAATAAAGGAGGAAAAAAATAAAATTAATATCTTCCTAATCAGTAAATTCAATACTTGGCTAAAACATCTGCATTCATATTCTTGCAAATCGTAGCCCTTAAAACCCAGATATCTTCCTGGTGACTTCCATGCTGTAATATTCCATGGGAAATTCAGAGTTTTAAGGCATTTTTAGCATTTTGACATCAAAGCCTTCACAGAAAAAGAGTTGCCTGATGCCATCTGGAAGGACAAGAAGGCACAAACATATCTGCAATCCCTTTTTGCCCCCCATTCAGTCCTGCATCAAACAGCTCCCTGAGACCAGAGGACCAAACCTGTCTGAACAGGGTGTGGGGTTGTTGTCTTCTGAGCCACGCTTCAGATGTACCATGGAGGCAAAAGAGTTGGCAATTATAAAATTCTATAAATAATTTTATTCTATATATTTATCAAATAAACCCTGCTATACTCAGCACAGAACTCATTTCCATGATTTCTGACCACGGCAACATCCTCAGCCTCCCTCCTCACTCCTGCTTTCACAGTATTTCACCTTTATTTAGAATCAAATTAAATTGGATTAAAAAAAAAAGAAATAAAGGCAGCATCAGCTCTACTTAATTGTGCATCCCCAGGGTGACCAAAATAAAAAATAATCCACCTCACACATTACGTTGCTCTGTGTGGAATGAGGTGACGCACACGTGGGTGTGAGATTCCCAAAAATAAGGAATCACCTGAGGTTGGTTGCCCTCAGCAAGAAATTTGAGCAGCACCTGTGATTCTCCAAAGCTTGCCTGGCCCTGCAAAAAACCCTCTGAACATCTGAGCTACAGAGGGTTTACCACTAATGACAGCCACGTTCTTGCTCTGAGGACAGACACCAAGCAAACGGGGATGATTGCAGATGTTTAGGAGCAAATGTGAAAGGAAAGGAATGAGCATTAAATAAAAAAAAAAAAAAAAAAAAAAAGGGGAGCGAGGGAGTATTGATTCAGTGTGACTGATGTGAATGAGTTAAATGATTGACTATGAAGTGTGAATTCAAATTTACTGTGAATGGAATTTGCTGTGAGTGGAACAGAGTATGCATGACCATGACTGAGTGTGACTAGGTATCATTAGGAAGAACTAAGCGAATATGAGTGGAAAGCACTGATTATCTCCCCTGTAATCTATAAATAAACAGTAGTGCAGGAAGTTTTGAAAAATGTATTTAATAAGGGATTTCCACTGCCTGAATAAACTTGCTGAGGCCAGACAGCCTGATCTGGAGGAAAATGTATCATTTTACTCAAAGGCCTGTCATGTAATAATACTTGAGCTCATATCTGACAGGAACAAAATAGGCCTGAATTTACAGCAAAATGGAACCTCTGGACTGATAAGAAACGTCTTCCCAATTACAAATTTACTAACTCATATGATGCCAATTATCCTTTCTTCTGCTTATGGGTGTTTTCCTAACATCCATGTCTAAATTCAGAAATATGGACATTCAGGACCTGCCAGTTTGGGGATCAATGCTGTCTCCTGCAGATCAATATAATAAAGTTTTACTAGCACAAAATAACTATTCTTTGGCCCAGTGACCAAATACCTCATTTGCACCCTTGTGCAGAGTTACAGAGCTGAGCCCGAGGTTGTTGCACCAGTTTAATTCAGTGAGAGCAAAGTTTACATCCCAGGATCTCAGACCCCATGGTAAAAAAAAGTCTCAGTCTGTTCTCAGCTTCTGCCCTTTCTCCACAAATATCTCTGCTTGCTTTCCCAAGTTTTAGTACAAATCAGGCCAATGAATTCTTTGTCCCCAAAGGTCTGTGCAAACAAATGTTGATTTTAAGGGTGGCTTAAAGCAAATCCTAGAGGCTGGTGTAACAAACATGAGTTTTGCCACTTAATGCAGCTTTTTTGTCCTAATTAGGTCATTGCTTCTCCCTAAATCTTCTGCATTCCTTACCAATCAAACATCCATTAGAATTCATGGGGATTTTTTTGTGTCAGCCTCTGCTTCCACTGAAGAAAACACTAAGATGTGTTTAAAGTAGAAAATCAATAATCAAAACCAAAATACTGAGAAAGAGCAGAGAGGCCACCCCAGCATTTTCTCGGGAATTTTCTTGAGAAACCTGCTCCTTTCCTCTGCTAATGCACTGGTGAGTAACTTACTGGGGTGCAGAAATTGCTGCAATCAGCTCAGGCTCAATCTCAGTCAGGCCCATGAGCATCCATGGACCATGGGGTTCTCAGAGGAATTTTAAACTGATGTTCAGTGGATTTACATCCTTGGAACTTTACAGGCTTCAGTTACCTGACAGAGGTAACTGAAAATGGGGCCCAAAATTCTGTATGAGCCTTTATTTGCATTAAATTTGGGTTTAGGTGTATTTCCCTTTTACGAAGGCTAGGAGACAAGCTGTTTCTATTTTACTTTTACTGCCTGACCAGCTCCAAAATGAATAAATTATTCCTAATTTAGATCCTCTTGACCATCAAGGAACACTTCGAAAATGTTGGCACTGTCACCTTCCAACGAGTTTGCAGAATATGTAACACAACTTTAAAAAAAAATCCAATAAAGAAAAAAAAAAAGAAAAGGTTATGGAATGTACCTTAATCCATTAAAACAAAGAAAATATATTTCTTGGGACCATGAAACCTCTTTCTCCCTTCCTGCTAGCTCTCCTCAGGAGTCAGGTCAGAGCCAGGGTGTCTGAGCAATCCTCTGTGGATGTGCTTCTCCCCAGCAGGGCAGAGAGCATTGACAGGAGCCAGTGGGGGATTTACACCCCTCGTGCCAGAGCTGCACGTGTCCTGTCGATAAATGGAAGACTTAATTCTCCAGGATAGCAATCCAAGCATTTTAAAGGATTTCCTAATGAGGTAAAATTCATTAATAAGATACAGAGGGGGAAAAAAAAAATACAAAAAGAAAAAAAAAAAAACCACCTTTTATGACTTGGAATTGCAGACATGCAGAGTAAGTAAATTCCAAAATTTTTAACAGAATTATATGATAGAAATGGGTAAGAATGAGGTCATTAAGACTTTGTATTCTTTTGTCCACTCAATATGAAAACCTTTTTATATGGTTTCCATACTTATAACTATGCTGAGCTACCTCTATTGTTACAAAGGGGCTGCTATTAGAGAAAAACACAATCAACATCCTTAATTCTGCTTCCTGGCACTGCAAAATTCCTAAGGAAAAGATGTCCCAGCTTTTCCCTTTTCTGCAGAGGCACCATTTCCAGAATCCCTTAGACCGGACACAAAAGCACTGGCCACTCAAACAGACGCCCAGGCTGATCATTCCTGTTTTTTCTCCATGAGCCTCCTGCTCCTTCCAACCATGTTCCAAGATCTTGGAAGATTTGTGTGGGGCAAAATCCAGGACCCACATGCCTCTGATGACTAATAGAATCATCCCATGGTGTGGGCTAAAGGACAGCTTAAAGATCCCCTAATTCCAACCCCCAAAATACATTCCCACTCCTAGTTTTAGCCTAGGAAAGCAAAGGATCTGTCTGGGATTTTATTTTTTATTTTTTTTTTTTTTAGATTTTTTTCCTACCTTGAACAAAACGTCTTTATTTCTGTTTTTCGAAATAAACATTTGCTGGTGGTACAGCTCCCAGAAAGGTACTGAGCGGACAATTATCCCCCAATATGCTCCAAGAGCTGATTTTTCAGCTGAGCCCCTAAAGACTGAGCTAAAGGGAATATTTCTCACTGCTCTCTTCCCTCCTGCCTCCCCCTGAGTTACAGAACCAGCTGGGACCACATCTGAGCTGCACGTCAGGTTGATGAAGGCTGAGGCTTCTGGCTTGCAGAGGACAGGAGGGGAGGATGCTGTTGGTAAAAGCACAGTTAGGGGCCATTTCTAGCAGTCAAACCAAATCTGACACACTCAGGGCTCCCTATTGCCTCAGCAAAGCCAGGTTGTCTGTTCACCTCACATTATGCTCCCAGTTTTTAACATAGCTTTGGGTTATCCTGCTTTATTTAGCTGCCAACAGAAGGACTTTTACCATTGTGGATCAAGGCAACTGTCTCTGGAATTGATCTCATTAGCAAAGTTTCCAAAGGAAAGGAGATTAGAGAAAGCAACTGATTTTCTTGACTTGCACTGGTATTTCTGTGGCAGCCAAGCAATTTCATCTCCCTTAAAGGCATTGGTTTCAGGTCACATTTTAACTATAGTTAAGTCCTCAAATAATTCAGAAGACAATCAAGGATTAGTGACCACTCTCCCCTACAACAAAGCAAATGTTCAGCATGGCCAAGCCGTAGCTTTTGATGAATGTCACTTTTTTCATGGGCTTTGTAAATAACATTCAAAATAAAGACAGCCTTCTGGATTTCAGTGCATACTGTATCCCTCCAGGTTAGCACGACTACAACCCAGGATGTTGGGTTGTTGTTTATCCAGAGATAGAATTTGCCCCTGAACTTGGCAGATGGACTCCAAAAAGTTTTCAGTGTCAAAAAATAACTGCCTCCCTTTCAATACTTCTGGGATTCTAAGGAATGGTGAATTCTGTATGTATTTGGGCATATATTTTAACATGCATTATGTTTTTAACATAATTTAAATATCTGTAAAAAACCCATAAATCTTTTGCAGAAAAACCCTTCAATAGCATTTACAGAAATTACTTAATTTTTGAGTTAGTCAGTTCTGGTTTGGCTTTTTTTTATTTTTGCAAAGATTATACCCTGTTCAATGTCAGACCCTGGACCCGTGAAGAGGAGGAAAAGCAGCGATCTCTACGTTCCCCAAGCAGAAGTTTGAGCACAGGGCACGGACAGGAGAAAATTAATGTGTCAATTCCAAGGATTCCCTGCTCCAAATCCCCTCTTTCGGAGAGGACTAAGGGGCTTAGCAATATCTACAAAGCAGCTCTGCTGTGCCTCTGCCTCCTGCAAACAGCATCCCTGCAAATCCCCGGCCAGGCAGCCTCCATGCAAGGGTCCAGATTTGGCCAGCAGTCATTATTTTTTGTCTCCAAATCACAACAAATTTTACTGGAGCCATGTTCTCAGTTGATTCCTGTCATCCCCAAGGAGAAAATCGCTGTTTTTTTTTTTTTTGTCCTATATATGCACATTATATAATCCTGACTGTTATCTCTGGGGCCTCTCTAGCAAACTTTCCACTGTTCTTTCTCTGTTAGGACTCGAAGTTATCAGAGTCAGAGTTCATTTATACTTCTGATCACTGGCTCCACAATGTCCCCAGGGTTGGGAACTCTGCTGTGGCAGAGCAGAAACATAATTTTATAGCCCTTGTATTCTAATTCATTTAATTAGGGGTTTTCTTGGATCTCTGGGGGGTCTGGGAGGTGTCCTTTCATGTTTAGAGGTTTCTGTAGAAAATCTATCTCCGCTCCAGAAAGTCATGGGCAAAGTTCTCCTGCGAGTGCAGATCTTGTTTGCTCTGCACCAAATTAATATTCATCACATCGGGAGCAGAATGTACCTCTCCATCTTCCCTTTGCCATTATTAGTTAGAAGGAAGAATTATTGCACAGCAACCCACAAAGAAATGCACATAATTTAGATACACTAAAACTGGGGGGGGGAATCAAAAGAATATGGCAGATGGGAGACCCTGACTAAATTTAAATCTAAATGGTTAAAAGAAGTCGACTGATAAGAAGAGCTCTAATTAAGAAACATCTTGCTGCTAAAAACGTGAACTTTTACACTTATTTCATACCTCAGGCAGAGCTCAAGCAGAGGTAGATTGTATCTTCTTTAAAGAAATGAAAGAGGGGAAGAAAAATATATTAATCTGCATTGTAGTAGTGCTGATATGCCCAGAGCTGAACTTCCAATTCATTGTGAGACGTTCTCTGCACAGACACAGCCCGGGCAGCTCTGCCTTGAGAAATTTTCAGTCAAACCAAGAAAAAGAGAGAGAAATAATGTGTTATCTTCATCTCCCAGAGACGTGGGGAGCTTACATGATTTCTCCAGGCTGATGAGAGAATTCTCTGATAAATCCAGATCTGAGTTTTGGGGGTTTATTTCCTCTCTGGGGTGGCAGGTACAGGTGGACACACACAGAGTGAAACTCAATCCAGGTTTTCTCTATTTTCTCCAATGTGATGCACATGGAAAAAAGGAAAAAGAGGGAGGATATGCTACCCAAATATTTAGTATTTCAGGTTTAACTACAACAGCACAACTAAGAACAGAAAGGAATCTCATTTTGCACTTCCTATGTCTGAACTAGAGTGCATATTCTGGAGCAAACATAATTATGTTAAATGGGAACTACAGTTTAGAAAGCTAATCAATAAAATAATTGCTGATACCTTATAAAAAATATAGCTTCAAAGTGAAATATTTTTAATATTAATTATAGAAAACTGAAGGAAAACAAAATCAAATACTTCATTTAACCTTAGAGTGATTTTTCACCTTCCATCTGTGAGAAAACAAATATCGAGAATTCAAAAGCCATAATTCAAAGTGTTTCATTTGTATTTTTTTTTTCCTTTTTAAAAACCTACTTGAGAGACTCTGATTTGAGAGCTATGGGAATGAAAGAATTTTTAACAACCCAGACATGCATGGCAATGTCTGCCACCCAAAACCTCAAGTGTGTACTCAAACGACTTCCTGCAAAAATCATCCACTAATTTACTATTAATGAGCGATAGAGTTTATACACTTAGCTAAGTGGAAAGTGATTTTTTTAAGGATATTGTGTTCTCTTCCCTCAGCCACCATGGTATAATTACAGCCAGGGAAGGCTTTTTAAAGCAGTTACAAATCACAGCTGGTCGTGTTTCTTGTGGTCTTCCAGGCCACAACATCTACAGGAAAGATAATTAGCACAGTCCAATCAGAGACTCATGGAATATTTGGGTTGAAAGGACCTTAAAGCTCATCTCCTTCCAATCCCCTGCCATGGGCAGGGAACCTTCCACTAGTCCAGGTTGCTCGGACTTCCGTCCAACCTCAAACTCTTCCAAAATTTACACCAGCTTCCTTATCTGAAAAATGCCACAAAGACATCCTGGAACATGAGCAAGCAGCAGCTGTGATTTACTTTATTCCTGATATTTTCATGATAGAAAAATAGTAAAACACAGGACAACCTCATCACCTTTTGCTGGCCAAATCTCTTTTTGTTCACAGAGCTGATGAAACTTCAATTGCCTCTGGTAGCCAGTGGAAGTGGTGGTAACATTCCTACAAAAAATGGGGGGGGAAAAAAGGAAATAAGGAAAATTGTGAAGTTCTGAATAGAAATACCATGCTAAAATTCTTGTAGAAATAAAACCCATGACTCCTAATCTACCAGAATCAGGGAAACTCCTCCAGGGTGCTCTCATTAAACAGTCAGAACTAGAGAAATATTGTGTGGGCAGGGAGAGTATCTACGGCTTTTCTGCACCCCTCACACTACCAAAATCATAATTTGCCCAAATATCAGGACACAGAAATACCACTCATCATTTTGCCTTTTTCTGGCAAAATAGTAAAAGGAAACTGCAGAAAAAATTAACTGGAGAAATGATAAATAGGCAACTTTGTCCTTTTTTTTTCACATTTATCAGAGCAATGAATCTGAACAGAGAGTTTTAGGCTTGCCATAAAAAAAAAAGCTTTTGATGATTTGTAAAATCATTCAATACTTTAAGGGAAAATAGTTCCATTTTAATTAACTTTCTTTTTTATTCTGAATGCCCAAATCTTATCATTTCTCCATTTAGATAAACATACATATATACTCCTTTATGCCCTCTACCTTCATAATTAATATTTAGCTTTCATTTTGCTTTACCTTTCATTTTTGCCATCACTGTGATGACAACCCAGAGACAAGGGAAGTGCACAGGCATGGAATCACATTTTTTGTTTTACCTATTCCTATGTTACAGCCATGAAGCCATGGCTCAGGACACTCTGGAGCATCATCCAGCTTTTATCAACCTCCTGTTATGACAAGACTCTCAGCAGGTATTCAGGTCTGGTATTTAAGTCAGAAGAAGACAAATGGCTGGCAAAGACTTTTCATCATCGTAACTCTTTTAAATCCTCATAAAAATATTTTTAAATCATTTCAGGGGAAAATCCTTCAACAGCTGTTTGCACTCCTGAGATGGATCAGGATCTGCTCCACAAGAGTTACAGGATGCCAGGCTGGTTTGGGTTGGAAGGGACCCTCAATATGATCCAACCCTGCCATGGCAGGGACTCCTTCAGCTGTCCCAGGGTGCTCCAAGCCCTGCCCAACCTGGCCTTGGACATCCCAGGGATCCAGGGCAGCCACACCCTTTGTGGGTCTCATGAGCCAGCTTCTCCTGATTCCTCTCATTTTGATAAGGAACATTCTTCTCGTCCTTTTGACTTGAAATATTCTCCTTCAGCTCCTTAGATGGTTCCAGGTAAGGAAACTGAGGACAAATAACAATCCCTTTCCCATGCTGTCCCACTAACCTTGGGAGAAGATCTCCCAATGCCATTCCTGGGTCCCTCTGCTGTGGCTCCAGCCAGGTGACCCAAATGTTGACTATTTCTACAAAAATGAGCTAATCCAGTTGTCCATGGAGCTCTTCCTCTCCTCCTGCCAAGAAGAATGCCTCACTTTGCTATTATAAACTTGAAATATTCACAGTACAGTGCTTGCAACTAAAATCTGACAGTTTAGCAGAAAGTTTTTGGATGCTTAATCATATATCTTAATAAAAAATCATACATTCCCTGCAGAAGTGAGACAGATTCTGATTGCTTGTCTTTGAGGGAACGGCCTGCTTTAGAAAATTATGTGGAGTACTCTACTATTGTACCTGTCATACACTTTTAATTAAAAATGTATTGATGCATGACTAAATTGTGCACAGTGAAAAACAGACCTATTCTAGCTCAATTGCAATAATGTCCACATAACCCAATGAAGAAGCCCATACAATTAGAACAGGAAGACAGCCCTGGCACGGTTGTACTTTTTCAGGTCAGATGTATATTCCATGGAACCAATCATCACAAATCAATGTGGCCTCAATCAGCACAAATGAATTTACTAATCTACTCTAAATACCTGCAATGAAGTCATTGCACTAATCTATTGTAAATTAAATATGTGGCGAAACGAAGGCAGAATAATGATTAACATTATTTTCAGGACTGTTTCTTGACAAAGTCTGCTAACTAAGGCAATCTACACCCAATATTTGAATACAAGAATTACAGCCAACCAGAAATAAATTGGTTACAGCCAGAAGGCTGAAATCAATGCACTGTGGACAAAAAAAAATGACTCGTGAGGCCTCTGCTAAAGGAATATTTAGTTTAGACTGACAAGAGGTAAATGTGTTTAGAAGAGAAAGAGTTGCAATTCAGAATAAAAAAGTTGTAACATGCCAAAGACAGCATCCCTATTGCAGTGCCCCCAAGTTATTCCTAAATGCCTAATTTGAATTCTTTCTCAGAATTTTTAAGACATAAAATACATTAAGGTAGACATAAGAGCATTTGTTTGCACATAGGGATGTGGAGCTGCTTGAGAAAGCATTGATAAAAGTGTTTAATGAACAAAGATTAATTATAACTCCGAGGACTGACATAATGATTTGGATTTTGAATATTTGATTAGTGGCCTTAGTTGCTTTCTCCACCAGAGGATTTTTGTTTAAAGGTAAAGATGCATGTTTTTAGGTTAATGCTCGGACTCAACATAGGATCTTTTCCAAACGTCACAATTCCATGATTCTGTCCCAAATTCATGGAAATTTCTGCTCAGGACTGAGCAAAGAAAATAAGAAGAAAATAAATCTGAATTGCTCAGATGTCACAGAAACAGGAAGTCTAAAAGTAGTTAATTTTTCTAGAGCATTGTCAAGATAGATAATTCCTCTTTTGTAACTAAATATTTCATTTCTGCAATTGAGATTTTATTTATATTTCTGCCTTTTTTCTCTCCTTTTCCATGGCAGAATCTGCACTGACTTTGCACTTGCATCACCCACCACGACTCTTCCAGCGACAGACAAAAATAGTTAAAAAATGCAGACAGTTTCTTGAACACTGTGGGTTGAATTTCATCAAATAAGGCTCCTTGCATGTGAAAAAAAGGGAAAAAAAAAAGGTATTAAATGAATCAGTCTCTGCATCACTGTTTTCATTCTTTTTGCGTTAAGTGCATAAAGATTTTTCCAGCAAAACGGCTGAAAATGCCAAACCGTCAAAATCAAAACTTTACACAGGAATAAACCCAGAAAGTTTTCATACTCAGAATCAAATTTTCACCAAACTCACAGACGGACATATGGAGAACGTGGAGAAAGCAGTGTAAAAAGGCACTCAGAAAGAACTGAAAAAATTTAACTCAAATGCATCCTAAAGAGCAATTTTTAATGCACTCCTCGGTTTTCTTATTAAAATATCATTTTATCCCTTCGTGAAGTTTTCGGGCTGTGAGGAAGAAACAACATTTAATTTTAGGTCTTTTAACTGAGGTGGAAAATATAGAAATGGTGTTTTAAAATAGCAACATTTATATTGCAGAAATTGCTGATAAAAAGTGGCCATTTCAGAAGCTCGTGTAAACAGCCTGAACTTGGTGGCGGGCTGAGGAGTTACAAGAGTTTGATAAAATGGTTCTCCAAAGGAATTCCACTTGGGTTCATCCTCCAGAGCACAGCCCTGTGAGTAACATCACTCCTTGTTACAAGAGCTCTGCTACAGCGAGGAGCAACACGATGAATTTTAGATGTAAATCTGAATTTCATGACCTTTCAAGTCACATCCTTAAACCTCATTTGAGCAGCGTTTTCTCCTTATGAATATGCAGTTGAACTGAACACCCAGAATTGACATAATTTATTTTTTTTCCTCGTTTTTAGGCCCTCTTCAGGTGTAAATTAGGCTTTTGAAGTGTCATCCTTATTTACTTCATTGTCTGCAAAGTTAGCAATCATTCCACTTTATTTTCGGTGCATTACATGAAGATGTTTCTGCCTGATAGGGAACGCTTGCACTTGAACAGAAGAGACAGAACAATTGTCAAGCCACTGAAATACAAATGAACACTAAAAAAGATCCTTGAAACCACTGGACTCACTCCATTTCAAATATGTGCCATATTTTTAAATTAAAAAAAAAAAAACAACCAAACTGTTTTTCTACAATAAGGAAATAGAAACATAAAAATTAAAGGATAGCTTAAATAAAGAAGAAATAATCTTGCAAAAAAATGCTGGATTTGTATATCACAATAAGTGTATAAGCCAAAAAATTTAAAGTATTTTATAGTATAATTTAGAAATTTAAGGTCGCAGAATCCCTTTTTTAAAGGAATGTCACTACTAATAACTTATTACATTTTCGAGGATTTTCCTAAGATAACAGCATAGTGTTATCAATGAACAAATCTCCCAAATATATGTGAGTCATCCTAAAACTATAGCACAAACGTGATCTAAAAATTGGGAAATTGATCTCAGCCTATTTTCTTAACTATATCATGTTGCAAAAATAAAATTAATTTTTTTAAAATTATGATCTTCAGAGCACACCAAGCAGGATTCCAGGTTTCAAAGCCTGAATATATCTGGCTTTGCAAAGAAGACAGTGACAAAATGGGAATAACACAATGTTTGTCACGTCTCAAAAGGCACAAACTGGGGGAGGACTCCCACTTCTAATTCACTCGGGCACTGGCAAAATCTTACCTTTCCAAGTGGTTAAAGAAAAAAACCAGCATTTTTAAAGTGTCTTTCCAGCCTTCCTCTTTGATTATAAATTTCTCCTTAGTTAGGAAAATTCAGAACCAACCTCCTTTTTTTTTCTTTTTTCTTTTTTTTTTTTTGGAAGATTAACATATACATTACACAGAGCATCTTCCTACTGAAAATAAATGTATGATCTGGAAAAGCAGGACCAAAGCAGGGCTTGAAGATTATAGGGTTGGGGTTTTTTTCCTCTATTTCTGAAAGTAACTTACTTTAAAGTCCCTGAAACGGGGTAACATCCATCACACTCTATTTCATTAGTCTTTAAGGCAGCCTTAAATAACTGGGCCTAAAAACAGATCTTGGTTGATATGGCAAATATCTAAAAAGGATAACTCTGAAAATATCCTCTGCTGGGTTCAGCTTGGATTTTGCCCAAATAAATGCAATCACCTCTCATTATGATTGAGGAGAGGAGGGGAGAAGAGGAGAAAAAAAAAAAAGAAAAAAAAGGAAAAAATAAAAACCTCAGGAAAGCAAAGTGCAGCTCTGTTTAATCCATACAGACATGTCTACCCAAATCCCTTTGCTAATGTATATCTAATTCGGATAGGCTAACTCATCCTGGAATAATGAGAAGCTGAAAATGTGGTGCATTTTTAGTATTCTTCAAGTGTGCTAATGTGCTTCCATAGGGGCTTTAGCAGGGAAAAAAAATTAAAATATCTATGTATATATGTGCGTGTACATATATATGAGATATACATGCAGCTTTCTGAGCTAGGCAAGCTGATTTCTCTGTTGAAATTGGGCAGTTGTGAGGTTATTTAGGAAAAGTAAGTAGCTGCTGGACAAAGCCGCACAATAAATAATATTTACAAGTCAGGTGGAGCTTCACAAATGGTATTTCACCCCTCCCCTGCCCCTTGAGCATCCCCAGCACCTTGCTAATGTTGGCAGCTACCACTGAGTGCTAAATTCTGCCTTTTTACAGCTGCAAACAGAGCTAGCATCTCTGTAAGGCAAGAAATGAGAAAGAAAAGCGCTTGAAAATAAATATTTTTCTTTTAACACCCAACACAATCCTGCCAGTTATGCGTGACAATTCCAGATTCATCCTCAGCAGCAGGAATGTGGGGAGGGACGGGCAGAAATGGAGATTTTTTGTGCGTTTTGCAGCTCCCTCCACGTGTGCTGCACTGGGCTCCACACACATCCCCAGTGCCCAGCCCTGCTGCTCTCTCTGAGCCAACATTAACTGCCCATGGCAAAGCCCCAAACCAGGCTCTGCTAAACCCACACTGCTGCAATCAGCCTGGGAAATAAGCACGGGGTCCACTTTTAAAAAGCATTAAATTGAAATCGTCCCCTTTCTGGGCTTCCCCCTTTATTTACACCAAGCTGAGGGGGTTTTGAAAGTTTTCCAAGCAGGTTCTGAAGGGAGGGACCTTCAAAAAGCAAAGCACTTAGTGCTTTTTTGGCCCCACAAGAAAACGTCCAGCAGTTTTGTGGGGGCCTCACACCCAGCTGCATTCAGCCCAAAGTTTATAGAAAAGGAAGATTGAGCTTCCAGCACATCCTTCCATCTCCTCCTGCTTGTTTCACCCCCTCACTTTCCCAGACAGTCTCACCTCAGCACAAGCTGTTCACTTTAAATACCTCCTGTTTTTTCTTACCACCTATTCTCCATTTTTGCTAATATTTTTCATACAACAGCACAGTATAATTAAAAAAACACATGGTTCATGTTTCTATGGCTCATCAGACATTTTAACTGGACTGAAATTAGCAAATTAGTGATGGAGTGACCCTTTTTTCCTCCAATCACAAGGCCACTCAGTTTATACTTTCATTTCAAAACTCAGGTGCATATTATTACCTGAGAATAATCAGGATTTGAAGGTGACAGAGCCCCTGATGCAGTTTGCATCTCTGTTAAGGAATTAATATCCTATAATCAGATACCCAGCTCAGAGGGCCTTCTTCATATCACCACCCTTATTTTTATTCATTTTAGTGTGTCACTATTTAGGTGATTTAGTTCTGTGAATTGCAAGGAATTCACAGAAAGGCAGAATATAAGTTCCTTGTTAGAATGGAAAATTAGAATTACCTGGGCTTGTCTACATGGAACATGCATGGAAAATGTTGTGTTCAGACAATCCTGTTTAATAATTTTACATCACTGTGACACAATAAAATTCTGAAGATGTCTGCTCCTCCCACAGCAAATGTAACACCTCACCTACTTCACAAGAAAAGATATCGCTTGTACTGCAATACCAACTGCATTTGAAGGGCTCATAATTAAAAATAATATAAAAGGAAAGAAGATTTTATGAGATCCTATAAAATGATGGAGAAAAAAGTTCCACATTCAGAGGGATGTTTGGAAAACAGCATTAACAAACAGAAGGATCTTCCCTCTGCAGACACTTGAGCAAACCAAGCCATGGATTTGCAATAAAATTATTGCAATTTATTATTACCATAATTAAAGCGCAGTTGCAATGGCAGATATTAGTGGTGCACCATGGAGTGAAAGGTGCTGGGTACAAAAAGGTTCTGGGTAGAAAAATGTTCCTTTTCCAGCCTCACACAACAGCAGGGATGGATGGGGCTTCTCTCCATCCCTGGTAAAATTCCAAGTATATAAAATTGTGCATAACCTCATGTCTGTGTGCAATCAGGACATAATAAATCTTGCCGTTAAGTTAATGCCTCCCTACAAAACTAGATTTTGGGAACAAAAAAGACAAATGGACACTTTAAAAAACTCGTTGTGCACAGAGGCTTGAACTCTAAGGTGCAATGGCCTTAAAAGTGAGCAGTGTAAATAAATGTTTGCTGCCTGACCTTTTCAACTGACAAATATCTCTCCTAATTTAAAAATCTGCCAGCCCCTTCCCCTTCCCTAGCTGAGCCCTCCACAAAACACCACTTTTAAAGGTGGTTTAGTTTTTAATGGCTCAGTAAGGATCTACAGCCCCATGAAAACAGGGGTTTACGATGGCCCTTGGCTACAGAAACCTGAATGGCGCCGCCACGATTTTATTTGGTTGGAAAATAAAATTAAAAAAAGCACTTGCCCAAGTGATGTAAGAGATCTTCCCATCACATTTCCCTCCCTCCTTCACAGAACAGTACCATGTATTGGTATTTTTATATGCCAATGAGTTTGGTGGTGATAAAATGCTGCCAAAAGCCAGTTTTGATAAATGGTAATAAAGTCAAATGCCTCATATTACAATGAGCTTTTTTTTTAAAAAAAAGGAGAAACCTAAAAATTCATCATAATTCATACGGTTTGACCCTGTAGGGCCAAAAAGTTGTAACATTAAAAATAAAAAAACAACAATTTCAGCAAATTATCCTTTTAATCTTTTTCTCACAGAGCTCTTACCACAAAATAAAGAGTAACGTGAAGTAAGTAAGCCATGAAACATGAATGGGAAATAAAAAATTAAATTTCTCCACTTCCAATGCCCCCCTCCTCTTCCAAATGAAAGCACTCTGGTGAAAAAAGTCATCAGTTGTGAAAGTTTTCTAAGGGCTTGGGTAAAAGAGAGCAACCCCCAGCAGAGTAGCCTGAATTTAGAGTGGAGTTGCTGTTGTTTGGGAATGGGAAGAAGGAGGATTTCCTACGTGTTCAGCCTGTCAGATTTGCACTGGAGGTTTGCAAAGAGAAGTCAATTCCAAGGTAGTGACACATCCTGATTCCATCTCTTCCTGGTGTGATGCTCTGGTCCCCCACTTTTAAACCAGCATTTTACAGCTCAAACCTTGCATTTTTAACAAAAAACTATAGAAAGTCCCCTCACTAAGAGAAATTTCATTGCCCCATTTTTCTTACAAATGACTCAATCTCAGCTCTTTTAAAATTACTTTCAGACCAAGATTTTGCATCATTTCTATGCCAAATCTTCCTTACCTTGCCTCTGAAATTGTGTCTTGATGAGCTGCTCTGAAGATATTTGGCTTACTCACGCCTGTTCCTCAAGTGTTATTTACCTAAGGAAAAAACAATAATAATATAAAATTGCCCACAAAGTGACCCAACACTCATCCCATACTCCCCATGGCTAGAGCAGCAACACACGTGGCCAATCCAATTTCTCAGCCCATCAGAAATATTTCACCATTAAGGTATTTAAGGAACATCATAATCAATGCCATGGTATCAGTTTTAATTCCTTATTGACTGGCTATATTGATGCCTTGTGAAGGCTGACCTAGAACAGAGACTAGACCAAAAAGCAGGGGTTTATCAAGAGGCCTGCATGGATCCACCTTGGGCAGCACCAGAGCCCAGCCAGGGCTGCACCCAAGATGAACCAAAATGGCCCCAAAATGCACCAGCGCTGCCGGGGGCTCTCCCTGGGATCAGTTCTGCTCCATTTGCACCTTGCAGTTCATTGTCCCATCCCAGCTTTAGCCCCTGCAGTCCCACCCTGCTTGTTTTTCTCTCTGCAGCCCACGGGGTTTGTGCTCTGGGGCTGAGATTTGGGTCATTTGTCCTTGGTGCCCAGCTGGAGCAGGAATTGTTTTGTCTCCCTGCTCTGTGCACAGAGCTCACCATCCCCTCATATGAAGCCCAGACTTACACAATAAAGCAGAATAGAATCTGAAAAATAGAAAAGCCAAACCTGAGGCATCATTCCCCCCCCCACCCCCTACACTAAATATGGAAGAGTGTAAATCCAAGCAGAGATTCTGTTTCCAAATGCCCATGATGACCTGTGTAAGCCCAGGCCAGAAATTATTCAGAGAGGAGAGAAGTGTCTGATAAATGAGAGATACTTGACATAACCACATCAAAAACATGGCTTAGTTTAATATAAGGTGTTTTCCTTCCACCTCTTGGGGTTCCCTGG
>WBNP01001038.1:380554-390714 GCA_013401095.1 Passerina amoena | reverse complement strand
CTTTTTCTCACAGAGCTCTTACCACAAAATAAAGAGTAACGTGAAGTTAGTAAGCCATGAAACATGAATGGGAAATAAAAAATTAAATTTCTCCACTTCCAATCCCCCCCTCCTCTTCCAAATGAAAGCACTCTGGTGAAAAAAGTCATCAATTGTGAAAGTTTTCTAAGGGCTTGGGTAAAAGAGAGCAACCCCCAGCAGAGTAGCCTGAATTTAGAGTGGAGTTGCTGTTGTTTGGGAATGGGAAGAAGGAGCATTTCCTACATGTTGAGCCTGTCAGATTTGCATTGGAGGTTTGCAAAGAGAAGTCAATTCCAAGGTAGAGACACATCCTGATTCCATCTCTTCCTGGTGTGATGCTCTGGTCCCCCACTTTTAAACCAGCATTTTACAGCTCAAACCTTGCATTTTTAACAAAAATTATAGAAAGTCCCCTCACTCAGACAAATTTCACTGCCCCATTTTTCTTATAAATGACTCAATCTCAGCTCTTTTAAAATTACTTTCAGACCAAGATTTTGCATCATTTCTATGCCAAATCTTCCTTACCTCGCCTCTGAAATTGTCTCTTGATGAGCTGCTCTGAAGATATTTGGCTTACCCACACCTGTTCCTCAAGTGTGATTTACCTCAGGAAAAAACAATAATAATATAAAATTGCCCACAAAGTGACCCAACACTCATCCCATACTCCCCATGGCTAGAGCAGCAACACACGTGGCCAATCCAATTTCTCAGCCCATCAGAAATATTTCGCCATTAAGGTATTTAAGGAGCATCATAATCAATGCCATGGTATCAGTTTTAATTCCTTATTGACTGGCTATATTGATGCCTTGTGAAGGCTGACCTAGAACAGAGACTAGACCAAAAAGCAGGGGTTTATCAAGAGGCCTCCATGGATCCACCTTGGGCAGCACCAGAGCCCAGCCAGGGCTGCACCCAAGATGAACCAAAATGGCCCCAAAATGCACCAGCGCTGCCGGGGGCTCTCCCTGGGATCAGTTCTGCTCCATTTGCACCTTGCAGTTCATTGTCCCATCCCAGCTTTAGCCCCTGCAGTCCCACCCTGCTTGTTTTTCTCTCTCCAGCCCACGGGGTTTGTGCTCCTGGGCTGAGATTTGGATCATTTGTCCTTGGTGCCCAGCTGGAGCAGGAATTGTTTTGTCTCCCTACTCTGTGCACAGAGCTCACCATCCCCTCATATGAAGCCCAGACTTACACAATAAAGCAGAATAGAATCTGAAAAATAGAAAAGCCAAACCTGAGGCATCATTCCCCCCGCCACCCCCTACACTAAATATGGAAGAGTGTAAATCCAAGCAGAGATTCTGTTTCCAAATGCCCATGATGACCTGTGTAAGCACAGGCCAGAAATTATTCAGAGAGGAGAGAAGTGTCTGATAAATGAGAGATACTTGACATGGGGTGGTGTAAAGACTAAAACCACATCAAAAACATGGATTAGTTTAATATAAGGTGTTTTCCTTCCACCTCTTGGGGTTCCCTGGTTATCCACTGATACAGCCACGCACTGGGCACATTTTTACCTGTCTTTCTGTTATCTGGTTGGGTCCATTTCCACTGCAGTTTTCTGCATCCCTTGGACTTGGGCTGTTTTCTCTCTCTTATGGCAGCAGAACCTGTGCAGAGGTCATTAAGCAGCAAACGTGTTAAATAGCCTTTAGCACACTTTCAGCATCATTTTCTAATTGCTTTCCTCTCCATAGGTAGGTACAAACCACTTGCCTTAAAAGGGAGAGAGAAACCTTCTCCTGTATCTTTAATGACTTTTATTGATGGTTTTGTTTTGCTCCTACTTTGGGTCCAGACTTCCCTATCAATGCTGGCATTTTAAAGCAGTAATTTATGTCATAGGTTGAATCACATAATAATGGCATTTTATGGTTTATCATCCTCAGCTTTCTGGGTGTGTACCTCGGAGGCAAAAGAAGCAAATTTTTATTAACACATGTTTATACATAATTGACCATTTGGGAGGTAGGAAGGAGAAATGGCTGTGATTTACATAGTTTAAGAAATGTCTTAGAGCACCTCACCCAGTCTGGAGCTCCCACTGTGACAGATGAGCAAATGCCCATGGGAGATGACAGCATGGTATTTATGGTATTTCCTTCTGAGACAATTAAGTAACATATGCCAAGACCATAGGGATTATCTCTGAGCTACACAGTATGCAGCTCGAGCTGAAGAGAAATATAATATTTTAGAAATTTGACAAACCATAGGAAAGGGGAAAAAAAAATGATTCACCCGCTTTAATAATGCAGTAACTTTTCTCTGACTTAATCAGACATTTCTTGATTATTATTTTTGGGTAATAAAAGAGTGACAAGCTGCATCCCACACATTACCTTGGAGCTGCTGCGCAGGCCAGTGAAAATCTGAGACTCACACACAAAGTACACTCTGCTATCCCAGGATTAAAGGATTTGACAGCCCACTTGGGCTAGAACAGCCCTGATTTTACACCTGTGGTAAAGAACAAAACAAATTTTAAATTCCATACACTTTTCCTCATAATGGCAATAATACCACTCCTAAAATTATTTTGCTGTGCTTGTCCTGGATCTTCACTGACTTTCACTCCATGCAGCCATTTATTCTTTTGTAAAGTAGAAGCAAAATTATATGCAACATTCAAAACTATAAAAACATTAATGATTCTCTATTATTTTATATCAGAAACCTGCAAAGTATAAAAGCTCATTCATGAAAGCACTTATATCCTCAGTTATTCCTCAATTCCATGTACAGTGCCAACGTTCTACATCCATTGGACCAGTGGGATATAGATTATAATATCATAATTTCTACAGGTATTACCAACAGTGCAACCATTTCAAGAATGCATTTTTCAGGTTCTTCTTTTAATTATCAACTTTTTAGATGAATGGCTTTTTCTTGCACTGCAGTAAAAAGAATTTCTTCACAGGACTACTTCGTGAGCATCATTCTACACAAATTTGCTTTACAGGCAGTAGAAAACAACATTTGCTCCACATATTTATTCACCATGGAATCAGATATTGGGTGAATGACTGCAAGTGCCATCAGATCCATGTCACAGCTTTTAAGAGGTCACCCGAACCACTTCAGGCACTCTCACAATTGATTCCAAAATTTCTCATGCTCAGATAAGAGAATGGAATGGGAATTAAAAGCCTTCTGATCTACCAAAAGATCAGGCTCTTCACAAATACCAAAAACTATGAAGAATATTCCTTTATAGGCACAAATTCTGTCAGTTTTATGTAATTTCTAATGAGCTTAAATTTCAAAAATCCAGCTTGTTTTAAAAGCTGCAGCAGTCACCATTTATTCAGCTGTGGGCTGTTCCTCTGCAGCCCCTCATGTAACAGGATACTGGCTCTGAAACAATAATAGTGCTTTTTCCAAATTTGTAATCAAGTTTTCTGCATTGTGTGTTCAGGAGGTGATAACCTCCCAACCATTCCTGCTGAAAGAAAACTCACCAACACAGGGGTTTTATGATTCTGCACCAATCTTTTGTTTCAGTTCACAAACCTGTGCCAAATTCTGAACTTGTTATCTATTTTATATTTAGCCCAGAAAATTTCCATTAGCATGGGAATACATATCATGGTTTTTACTTCAGAAATTACCTAATGGAAAATGAGGGGAAAAAAAGCAAAACAAACAAAATAACACATAAATCTCAGCAGATATATTGACTTATTCCTCCAATAATTGTAAAACTCAGGTCAAAAGTATAATAAAGACATTAATTATAAAATAACCAAAAAACTCAGGTCAAAAGTATAATAAAGATATTAATTGTAAAATAACCAAGATGTCAAGGCCACCTTTTCTTTTAACAGTCCTGAGTTGAAAGCCTAAGTTCCCTCACTACAGATATCATGTGATGAGAAAATAATGCTCCAGAGAGGACATTACTGAAAGTTATGGATGGACCACTTGAGCAACTAATAGGTCCTTAATGGCTTTCCAAAGCAGCCCATAACCTCTGGAAAAACCATCTCTGGAGGGGCTGAATGATGTATTGTGTAATAATTGTGGTGCTTCTAAACATGGTTTGTGCCACACGGATTGCAGCCCCATTCCATCTTTTCTGCGGGATTTCAGCGGAATTCCTGGGGTTCGCTCCATCCACACGGAGAACTTTTACAGTTGGGAACATTCCTCATTGTGACTTTAGTTCAAAGCATGTGGAGTGGCCATGATTTGGGGAGAAGGGAAATATTGACCTGGACAAGGAAGTCTGGGCCTTTTTCTCTTACTGCTCTTCACGAGCTGATTTGGACACTTGTAACAGTGACCAGAAACTAGAGGGCATTGAAGGAGCTGTGTCAGATCAGATTGGTTTTATTTTGATTTACAGATGGGGTAACTGAGAGATGTTTTAAAAATCTTTGGTTTTATTTTTAGTTTCGTATGAAGGGTTATAATTCATATTATTACAATTAGAAGCTAACTATTTCTTAATTACAATACACTACAAGCTTGTCTTGGCCTATCAACTTTAGCCACACCATGCTGCAAATGCCTTAAAACCAATCATCTAAAATTATCCCTTGTGTGTCCTACTACAATACATCTTTTGTAGTTCTATTTCTCCAAAATATCTAATAGAATTTATAAAACCAGCTTTTAAAACTAATTTCTAATTCCATTTCTCTCTCAACAACATCTATCCCTATTCCATAACATTTCTAAATAAACATTTCTTATCTCCAAGTTTACGTACTATATAAACCTTCTATCAAACTTTCAAAATTTTCTATAAATCTATTTCTCACAGAGCTGCAGGTCAAAACATGAGTTTATCTTATATCTTTATCTGCTGTCCCTGTGCACCACTAGAACTGAAGTCACACGTGCTCACCAGCCTCTCATGACTGGGATTTTTAAATTTCAAATGTTCTCAACACTTAGGAAAAATTGAACCCAGAAGTGAATTTCTCCTCAATTAATCTGATTTCACCCTTTGCTCCAAGGGTCCCTTACCCAGGAAAGCCTTTTGCAGGAGCACAGGAAAGGGTTTGGCACAGAGCAACACTTGGTAGCAGCATCCAGCCTCTGTCAGAGCAGTCCTGGGGCAGGAATAATCCTCCAGCCATTCCTTCTGCTCCCTCCTGTTTCCCCACACCAACAGATGCTGCAGCCTCCCAGACACACACTTCTCACTCAAGCACCAAACACACAAAAACCAGAAATTTGAAATTTGGATCAGCCTCTGTCCAGCTGTTCCACCCCACTGGACTGATGTGCAATGGCCAGAGTGAAGGAAATCTTGGAGAACCCTTGTTTTTGTGGTGAACACCACCGTAAATTAATATCTTCAGCTGTAATTAGGACAGGCTGTTCATCTATTTTTTGTACAATTGTGTTGTTATAGGCTACAAAATGTACTATACTCTCTACTTCCCAGATACAAGATAAAATATGAGCAATATATATTTAATATAGAAAATTCATGTTATTGGGTAGGTCCAGTGGGTTTTTCTGCCCCAGGAAGTCCCCTTTTTGAAAATTTTGGGAAATTCCAGCATCAACACAGTACAAACTGACACAGCACTACAGCTGGGTCTGAAACTGCAAATCCAACCTGGAGGGGTAAATCCATGAGCTCTGGTTGCTGCTGCAGGCAGAAATATCTGTGGGAGGTATCTGAACATCCAAAAAAAGGAGGTTCAGACAGCAGAACATCTCATCCTGCCTCTTCTTGCGTGACTTTAGAAGGTGAGATAAGCCCCAGGATGTGTCCCACAGCACAATTCCACACAGGAAAGGTCCAACTCTCCACTCAACTCCCAGATATTTTCATCCTGAGCAGTGATGATGTCAAAACACAGCACAGAATTTTCTGCTTAAGTGTTTGGGTTTTTTTTTTTCCTTTTTACAAGAAAAGGAAATATGGGTTGAGTACTACTGTAAAAAAAAAAAAAAAAAAAAAACAACAAAAAACCATAAAAATCACACGTTGCTGTTACAGGAGGGAGCTTGGGCTGAGTACAATTACATCAATATTATTGTAATTAATGATTACATCATGCTTGAGAAAAGGAGCACAGAAAAGGTTGGTATTAACATGCAAGACACGGCAGAGTGATATCAATACTCATTTTACTGCTCAGGTTTTTCTTTTTTTTAAAAAAGCTAATAGCTGTCAAAAATACCCATTATAGGCTAGTCTATAATTTGTAGAAGTCAAGTAATACATTTTTTCTGAAGGTATAATGGATGCTCCATGGAGCAATTATTTTAGAAAGACAACTTCATCTCAGCTGTCTCATGCCAGCAGAACTATTTAAGAGCCAGAAATGCATAATTCAACATGGAAGAGCTGTCAGATTTGAGAATACCTTTAAATTATAAAAACTTAGCACCACTAGTCGGTTATAATTATAATGGAAATGTAGTTTTCTGTCGTTTTATCATAGCAAACATCTCTTAAGAAGCAATTTCATGTGTTAAAATATTTTGGCAAAGTGACTTTTGATTCTAAAGGGATACAGATTATCCAGTTTTATACCTGACTATTTTCCTCACAAATTGAATGTAACAGCTTACATTGTACAAGATGGCAAAGCAGGAGTATTATTAAAACCCCATTGGAAATTGTTACTGTGAAACAATGAGCAGCATAACTCACTAGGACAGGTCAAGTTATGCACAAAAAATATTATTTTATTACAAAATATGACAAGACAGTTTTTCAGCAGACAGTCAATTATTTTATACAGCTCACAGCCAAAACACAGAAGGCAGTTCTTCTTTTGACTTTGGCTTCTTTTAGAGACTAGAAAACCAAATTATGAATCATTAAGTAGTCACTCAGATAGGTTTAGGACCAACAAAACATATTAAAAGTACTCTCAGAAAATTAAGGTAATATTTAAATCCTTTGCAATTTCTTTTTTTTTGTTGGTTGGTTTTTTTGTTGTTGTTGTTGTTGTTTTCTTTTTTTTTGTCCAGGGTATTGCAAAACCAATTCTTTTCCCTTCAGGCAGGACCAGAAAAATTCTTTTGCTTTCACTCAGAAAAAAAAGACAACACATTGAGTTATTACCAGGTTATATCAGATACCAAATAAATGGTTTTTTGGCACTTCCCTCCAAGAGCTGAACCCAACCACCAAAGGGTCATTCCAGGTCATTACCACACTCAATTTCATTTTCCTTTCTCAGTTTTTTTGCTGAGACCCACAGCAGTCCCCAGACCCAGTCCTCTCCACCACTGAGGAAATTTAAAACTTTTCTTTCTTTTTTTTTTTCAAGTGAATTGTCAAGAATTTTATAAACTGCCTTCAGTTTGCTTCAAAATTCAGAAAACCACTAAGGATTTTTTTTAAATGTTCACAAATATCTCATTCTTCAACCTGTCCCTAAATTTCATGGAATTTTCTTCTCAAAACTGTTCACCCAAACCTTCACGTGGTCATTTCTCAGGCTAATTACCTTTTGTTTGATGATGCTGGTGCTGATGACCATCACCCTTCCCAGATCTCTCCTGGCCCTCCTGCCCAGCCCACCCCTGAGTGAGCAGAGAAGCATTTCCTGCCCATGGCTCGTGGTCAGTTGGTTTTAATTCCAGATATTTGCTGAGCAGCAATGTGTGACTTCAAGTCCGTGTTTCATTTTAAGCAACTCCATCATCCCAAGTGCTCACAGCAAATTTTAAGCAGGTTTGTGATGGGAAAACATTGAGTTTCAGCATTCAATATAACAATCTAGTGGTAGTTGTTGGAATTTAATTCAAGTTCTTGGAATTATTCTGGCAGTCATGTTAGTTCATGATAACAAAGGAGGGTAAGAATGATGCCCCTCCTTTTTTTATTTACACCTCCTTTCCTCCCGCAGCGTAAAATGAGGTTACACCCAAAAGATGGAAAGTTTTCTTATCATTCTGTCCCTAAAGGGAGAAGCAGCACATTAACAAAGTGCTGAGAAACAGGAGATCGACTTCAGAAAATATCAATTCCTTGTTTCTACGGCCTCAACATGATGTAGTATTGCATAACATAATACAAATTAAGGAATTAAATTGGTTTCATTTCATCTGATTTCCTGGCAGGCTTTAATGTGTTAAGTATTTACTAAAGAGGCAATTGGGATGCATGCAGCATTCAGAATTATAATTTATTAACACATCTTCAGTAGTGGCACACATTATCTTCCACAGTCTCACCTGTAAATTTCTGGGTTAAATCAGGTTCTGTCCCAACAGCACACTCAGTCTCAAGACACACAGTGGTGTTTTCAACCAGCAAATTCCCAGCACTCTGCAACATTTACCTTTATTCTGCATTTTTTCATTAATGCACGGATGTAATTGCTGAAATGGAGCTTTAAAATTAATGCTATAAATACAAATTTGGGGTTTGCAGGACACCGCGCCGTAGACTTTCCATGAGTCAACAAAACCCAAAGTTTGCCACTCTCCACTAAACAACACGCAGGCAATTTACTAATAATGAATAATAAATATATTTTAATAGCTCCTTGGTTTGCTGTGCCACAGGTTTGATTTAAGTGTGGCTGGGGGCTGCCCCATCCTCTACAGACGTGGCCAGGGAAGGTTGGGAAAGGGGCTGGGCTTGGAGCCTTTGTTGGAAACTCCAAGGATTTGCTTCTAGGGGAGGCTTTTCATCTTGCTCCCGTGTCCACACTAATAATGCAAAGCTGCTGGAACTACTAAATTTCCCAGCACATAATTAAAATGAGCAGTGTTGGGACCTCACGCCCGTGTGCTCTACAACAAGGGAAATGTTAATTTTGCAAGGTTTGGAGGGAAGGAAAGGAAAACTTCCTGGTTTTTAACAGTTTCAGACACATTCCGATAGCAAAAAGGGACTGAACTGGTTTCCAGTGATGCTTTTGAAAATCCAGAGACATCATTCCTGGTTTTTCCAATGGTTTAAAGGGCCCTACAAAACCACTGCATTGTGTTTGGGACCTCAGTTTTCCTCTGTGCTCCACAAACCAGGAAATCCATGTGGATCTCTCCATGTAGCACTGCAATCCACTGAGGAATGGGGACGAAAAAAAAAATTACACATATATATATACACATATACATTTATATATGTATATATATATGTGTAATTTTTAATACATATATACATATTCAAATATATAAAAATATGTATGTATATCTATATTTATATATAAAAGATATATTTATATATATAAATATATTTTTATATAAATATGTATATTTATATATAAATATATATTTATATATATTACATATATATTACATATATTTTATATGTAATATATATTTATATATATATTATATATATTATATATACATTTATATATATTATATATATTTATAAATATATGTCTTTATGTATATATTACATATATACAAATATACATGTAATATATTTATAGAGATATATATATAAATGTATATATTACATATATACACAAAAACATTTACATATTTATATAAATATGTAATATATATAATTTATAAAATACATATTTTTACCACAAAAACCACTCTAAATATAGCATTAAAAGGTGTCAGATTTTTTTTCTTTCTCCTCCATTTTACATAGAGCTCAACTCAAGGACATATTGCCTCCTGCCTTGCCCTGACACAAAGTGTATTTACAGTAGGGCCTAAAAGTTTTTACTCCAGTTTCTCAGTCCAACACTCTTGAATTCGATTAATGGAGACATTGGAGCACTTATGTCAAGTTATGCTGCATATAAATGGGGATAAAAGGATTACCAGGTTATAAATCAATTGAGAGATTCAGGGATATAAATCTCAGGGACACTGGGCTTCAGCCTTAATGGAAATGCAGAATTCCATTGGCTAATCACAATTTAGATTGCTACCAGATACATCACTGAGTTTCACTGGGTGTCCTAAAAAAATCTCTCTGCTACTGAGGAGAGGTGGGAAAATTAGGAAAGAAACCCCAAGACCTTAGAAGGTATCCCAAAAAGAAACCACTTCTGTGTTTACAGCAAACTTGGAAGGAAACTGTGCTGACAAAACTGATTTTTTTAAACAGGGAATTAAACTGCATTGTTGTGGTTGTAGAAGTCATTGTTCTTTTTTACATGGTCAATGCAAAATAGGAGGATATTTTACCTAAATTAATCTCTTAGAAAAGTAGATTTACTTATCTCAAA